>JAZKJV010004301.1:0-141669 GCA_037367405.1 Ottelia alismoides | reverse complement strand
AACGTGAAATAAAAAATCTTTAGCCTAGCTAGATTGGTTAAGAATGCATGTAAAGTCTGCAATGATAAGGACCATTTTTGTCCTATCAGAGTGGACACGATTCGTCAACGACAACCCACGTGGGGGCTAAGGAACGACATTAAGATTATCTCCTTGTTCATAAAGGCATCCCTTAAGGGTGTGTTTGGTTCGTGGGTTATCCAAAGGAGGATAACTTTTTTTGTGTTTTTTGTGTTTGATTGGTGGGTTTGGAGTTGAGAGGGTTTGTGTGATGTGATTGTATTTAAATTTGAAAAAGTGAATAGTTATTGTGATGCGATTGCATTGAAATTTGAAAAAGTAGGTAGTTGTTGTGATGTGATTGTATTGAAGTTGGAATGATGAGTAGAAGTTGTGTATTTTATAATTTTCAGATGAAATGCTGGTATAATATATATATTTTGATAGAGAGAGAGAGAGAGAGTGGGCCCCATAAGAGGGGTAGAGAAATGGATTTTGGGGGTAACTCCCCAAACGAACGGACCCTAAGGGTCCCTTCGGTAGGAGAATAAGCAGGAATAAGGATGAGGAATAAGGGTCTATTCTTCGTTCGGTAGGAGAATAAGAATAAGGAGAATAAGGTGGAATAAGGCTTATTCTCTGTTCGGATGGGTTTTGTGGGATAAGGAATAAGGTTTGAAAGTTAGGTAAAGTTGTTGGTTGTTATTAGGAGTGATGGGTTATAATATCTAATTATAGGTGGCATATAGTTTTCAATAACCAATACAGAAACAACGACGATAGTGACGTTTTATAGAAAAAACTACGAATATAGAAAAAATTACCAATAGTAAATAATGAAAACTACCAATACAGAAAAAATTAAAGACGTTTTATAGATTTCCCTCAGATTTCAATTTCCACATGGAAAATAACGACGACAGTGACGTCGGTTAAGCCACGCCACTACTGTGGCTGCTCAGCCAAGATCGACACCGCATCATTAAATCGTAAGTTATGACGGTGGAATCATCATAGGGACGTTGCAGGAATTTTAGGATTTACTTTAGTAAGAAATCACGATAATAATCCATGGAAGGCGTTTAATGTACAGCAATGCGCGATGCCTTGTAGAGAAGCCAATAACGTAGTACAAATAGTAGGTGCAGGCGGCACAATTGTAACAGAAGGTACACGTAATTAACATAAAATCAACGCTGCGCATTCTCCCACATGGCCGTTGCCAAAGCATCACGTAACAATTCTCCAGCTCAGATCTCCTGTTCGGAGACCCTGACGTCGCTACCTGCAGCGGTGTTGTCGAACTCTCTTCGTCATTGGTAGCGAGGTCTACAGACGACTCAGTTTGAGCTGATTCAAGAGTGAATGCACTTGATATCTGATCCTCACCCTGGACTTCACGGATGAAGTTGTTGATGATGCAGCAAGCCATGACAAACAAAACTTGCTTTCCGAAACTGTAAAACGGCCGCTCAGTTATGGCCTTGAAGCGGGCCTTCATGATGCCAAAAGTACGTTCGACGTATGAACGGAGCTGGGAATGCCTGTGATTGTACAACTCCTCCGGCCGTCGATATGTGTGTCCCCTTCGAGTCCTGAACTGGGGTAGGTGTGCAATAACACCACGATATGGGGTGAGGAAGCTCTCTGTGTTTGCATATCTACAGTCGAGCAGGAACTTCCTTCCTGAAGGTACATGAAAGCCTCCCTCGTCTAAAGCCCATCTTAGCACCTTCATATCTGCGGCTGAACCCTCCCATCCGGCGGCGACGTATATAAATTTGTAACTGAAGTCGACACACGCCATGACATTCTGTGCTATTGTTTGGTGCATGCTCCGAAACTTTGGAGCGACATTCGCAGCGACATTTGCTGGGATAAGCGTGCCATCGATTGCGCCGATGACATCCTGCAAAAATGTTGAATTAACTCGACATTCTTATGTAAATAAGTTGCATTCTAAATCCATCATGCAGGAGTACCTTGAAATAAGGATAAAAGTTCCTGTTGTTCAGAATAACATCTGGTACCGGACAGTCAGCAGCTGGGAATCTGATGAACTGATCTCTGAGGGAGACGATGCGAATGAGAATGTCGTTGAGGTGGTTCGAAATTGTATCACAAGAGTGTTGAAAATGTTCAGAAAGCACACGATTCTTTGCGTTGTGGCCGAGATAATACAAGAAAATGCAGAGGGATTCCTCTGCCTTGAGGTGCCTTGAATCCTTCAGGCCAGCTCGATCCTTTAGGAGAGTGCATAAACGTAGAATCGTATCGGGGTACATCTGGAAAATAGAATATGATCGGGCAACGTGTCCATTCAGCATCTCTCGAATCCATACATGTCCTGTACGCACCGACGTATGCTGTGGCTGTCTCGGGATGTAACCTGCTCCATCGATCAGGTTGTCCTCATCATCCTCTATCACTGCACGCAGGTATGTCATGTTCAACATGACCAAATTATACCTCATTGCGGTGATTGCCGCCATTCCCTCCATGGGACCTGTACAAAACAAACATTTCTGTATGGATTGTCATTCACTGATCACCACCAACAATCACAACAACCAAATGATGTAGAAGACATGTACGGAGGCTAGGAACTTATCATTTTCCAGGCAAGATAAGCGCGTCAAGAAAGTTAATTATTACATGCCATCGAAAGTTAAATCATAAAATATTGTTCAACATGAAAATATTACATGCCAGGAAGACAACTTAAGAAATGAAAATGCGATAACGAAACAAAAGAAAAGCATCTAACATAATGTAGACCACAAGACAGTCACACAGATGACGTGTTGAGCAGTTAATCCTTGCCCAACTGAATGCTCACCCACGCAGCCAACTTTGCAGGGACAGACTTGGCCCGGTTGAATATAATTCGTTCGTATGGGTCACGAAGGCTGTGGGCAAGACGAATTTGGGCCTCCGCAGGTAAGCCCGGAACGAGTGCCTCGAGCTCATCCAGAAGCTCCTCCACCCCCTGGTGCGGATCTTTCGGAGTCCACGCTTGGATCTGCTCCCGCTGCAGCTCCAACATTTGCGTCGTCAAACAGACGACGTCTTCCCCCAACATCTGTGACGGTAAGGGGGTACCGTCACTCCGCGAACGCTTCGTGCTTGTTGCCCGCGCGCCTGAATCTCGGTGTCTTCTCCTCCGGCTTTGTTGCGTACTTGGGGCAGCAGCTTCCCCTTGTTCGGGGACCTCAGCGGCTTCGTTGTCCCCTTCGAGATCATCCTCGAATGCTTGTTGTGTACCAGCATCGCCCTTAAAGAAGGCAGCAAACGAACCAGAGGTTGCTGTCTGTGAGGAGAAGGCAAACGTTCCCTTCGCAGTGTAGTCTCCGATAATTGCTTCAACCATACCGAAGTGGGGGAAAGACTTCCTCCGATATGGCTTGTACGCCTTGTCAATCTGAGTGCATTTAAAAGTGAGCAGAGTATATTAGAATTTATGGAACGTTAAAGTGGGTGCACATGCAGTTACTCACCGTGAGCCATGCCTCCTCGTCAGGTGCGACCACGGTGCAACTCAGTGGATCCCACCCCCAACCGCTCTTCGACATGAGGTAAACGAAAGCCGTGTAGTCCTTCTTTATGGTTTTCCACCGATTGTTGAGCTTTGACTTGTCCCAGTTATTCCCAGTGTGCAT
Organism: Ottelia alismoides; assembly: GCA_037367405.1. NCBI lineage: Eukaryota > Viridiplantae > Streptophyta > Magnoliopsida > Alismatales > Hydrocharitaceae > Ottelia > Ottelia alismoides. The sequence continues at coordinate 138,010 of JAZKJV010004301.1, read as the reverse complement.
GTTAAACTTGTCCACTATACTGTGCCATGCCGGTGATGTAAACGAGCCTCCAACCCAGTCACCAACATCAAAGTGATGTTTGAGCAGCTGGAGAAGACATTCATCCATGGCGGGTGTCCACTTCACCCTATGGACTGATGATTCGTCGTCCCTAAGGTGTACCCCAGACGAGCCCGCACCAGCCATGAACATCCTGTAGTATAAGTCAACTGCAATGAGGACCTACCAATGTGGTCACTATCAACCAAAATATAATGTACAAATCAGCTTAGACCACGACATAAGCCATGCGGCCAAGCCAACAAGGTATGTGGAGCACCAACGAAGGTGCTCTCCAACGGCATATGAACATCCTCGAGCACCCAATAGGTAGCTCTCAACAACTTTGAAATAAAAATTTGTACCCAATATTTAGATAACGTCAGCAATCAATAATAACAATCAGGCATCGGCCACCAAACTAAATTCAAGACGAAGCATAAAGCATCACACATCAGCAGTGGGGGAAATAACCAGAGCAAACAACAGTACAGGTAGGTCACAGGTATTTCACAATGCGTCACTGACGTAATGCATTCAGCAGGTAAAGATCACAGCAGCACAGGACATTACTGAGACAAAGCACACATGTAAACATCCTTGGGGTGAACAACATTCGTAGAGCACCAAGTAAGGTGCTCTCCACCAATGAAATAACATCATCGATTAACAAGAATTTATCATGCAAGTCCGACAATGACGTAATCCTCAATGATGAATTGAAATGAAGTAAGGTGTTGCCTTCTTAAGACAATGCATCATCGAGCACCTAATGGGATGCTCTCAGGTCAATCACAGCGCATCGGACATCATCCACGCGAGTAAACCCACAAGTACTTACACCGTAGAGCACCATGTAGGTGCTACAGATTTATATTTACATCATCGAGCACATACTACATAGCTCTCAGAGAAGTTTTCGATTCGACATCCAGTAGTAACCATCACCCAACTATCCATTGAAGTGTTAACAAATAGTTAGCATCATCGAGCTGCAAGTACTTAGCTCTCAGTCAACAATTATACATCATCGAGCTGCAAGTACTTAGCTCTCAGTCAAGAATTATTCATCATAAGCTGCAATCATTACTTAGCATCCTTGAGTTTTTCTCAACAGAAATATACATCATCGAGCAAGAAATACCTTGCTCTCAGCCTAATTAAAAAAATTGGCCTCATTTATATACTGGAATCGATCTTGAGTAGTAACCATAATAGACTGTAGCTCTCAGACAAGGGTTATGATAGCGTAATCACCATTTAGGTGTTAACAAAAGGGTTTCATCATTGAGCTGCAAAGAATGTAGCTCTCAGTCAATTATTGGAATGGAGAAACGGTTATGCTAGCCCAACAATCAGCATTTGTGTGTTAAAGCACACATTTTAATCACACAGAGGGGCATAGTTTAGGTGTAATTCATCGAGCTGCAAGTACGTAGCTCTCACTGAAGTATTGCAATCTACAATCAAGATTAAACATCACCAACGATTACATGGCAATGCAACAACTATCAGCGGGGCCTCAAAGCCCAGCAATCAACATCATTCAGGAAAAGGACACATTTTATCCCACACAAGATCATCTTTGATCTTTTCGCAAGGAAATTTTGAACATCATCGAGCATGGGATACATTGCTCTCAGCCCACCAAAAAAAATTGGCCCCATTGAACTGCTAGAATCGATAATCAGTAGAAACCATCACGAAACAATCCAAAGCAATGCATCCAATAGCAGCCCGGCCTCAAAGTCCATCAAACATCATACATTACATTAAGCACACAAGTAATGACATTGTAGAACACCATGAAGGAGTTCAAAAAGATAAATTAACTTCATCGAGCATCAGTGAGGTTTAGCTCTCAGTCACGTAATGGTATCAGGAGTCAGCAACAAACATCATCCAAGAATCCATGTAAACAATAACAGCTTTGAGTAGAATATATGTTGCTGTTACCCCCAAAAAATTGTAGTTGTTGGTCAAGTTTTGGAATCGATAATCAATATTAAACATCACCCAAATGTCCAATGTTATGCAGCCACTTTCAGCCAAGCCTCAAACCGCATCAAGCATCAACCGTGGGCTGAAGAGGCCAGCTAAAAACATTAATCAACACCAGTGTGCAGTTCACAGCAAAAAAAAAGGACATCATCGAGCTGCAGATACATTGCTCTCAGCCACGATAACGACCACACATGTCATTAGATCCCAGTTTAGTGCTCCCAACCAGTAGGTCCTCTCAAATAGTAGGTCCTCAACCAACACCCAATTGGCGAATAAGAATAGCCTAATCAAAGGAGTGGACAATCAATAGGAACCATCAGATTAGTGCAAAAAAATCAGCCCCCCATCAATAAGCGACCTACGGCCCCCTCCTGTCAACAGCCAAGCATAACAGACCATCAACCAGCACAAGTGAGGCGACCAACCCCTCACGGCCGGGAAAGTGGTTGTGATGCCAACTACTTCAGATCCAAGAGCACCTCATAGGTTGCTCTTGAACCCAAATCATCATAAAACAAAGCAACAGATTTGGAGAGACAGTCTATACTCACAAGCAGCAAGCATATAAGGTCATAAAGCAACGACAAATCATGAAGTCCAGACCCAAATGAAGCATCGATCAGCAAAGCAACGTGATATGTAACAGGTAATGATCATCATAGCACAAAAAGGTCGAGGGAGTGCTTTCGAATGTACCTGGTGATCCACTACAAGCTAGATGATATGTGAAAACACAATCCCAGTGCAAATTGAACCCCAGCTGCGGCAGACAACCCACTCGATTTCCTCCTCCGCCCCAATTTATAGCCATGGGAAACCCTAGACTCCATCGATTCCATTGCAACCGCAGATGGCTCAAGGCAACAGTGGACGATATAATGGCCAAAACAACCACCAGGATGACCCATCACACCGCAAGAACAGTGAAAGGCATACCTCGATCGAAATCACGGAGGAGGTTCCCACAGGCCCGACAAAAAGGAGCCCTACCATCGGCAGGTCAGAGAAGCGCGGGTCCCAGAGGACCCGAGGCAACAAGCGTGGACGACGTCGCACACCGGAGGCTCGCGGGATGGCCGGGCGGGGGAGGGGTGCGGGATGGGCAGCGAACGGAGGGGCGCGGGAGGGAAGGGGAATAAGGTCGGGGGCGAAGAGCGATCGGGGGCCAAAATTGGGGGAATTGCCGTACACATCGGGATGCCCATTTCCCCTTATTCCTCCTTATTCCCGTACCTCTATTCCCCTACCGAACAGCCCCTAAAGGATGGGAATGTTTCGGCACATTTTTGTACTATGACTTAGGCAGATGACCTCCCTTCCTTTCCCGCACTCGAACTAGGGACATGGTGCCAACCCTTTGCAAAACTCACCCCCTCGCTTACGTCCTCGCGAAGAATAAGGATGTTACTTCAAGTTTTCCTTGCATTCGAAGAATGCTCATTACAAACCACTCCAACAAGACTTGAGGGACCCCTTTGTTTCAGTATACTGCAATAAGAGGGACCCCTTGCTTACAACAATAGTCGCTAAATTCAACAAGATCAAAAGAAAAAAACAACGAATAACTGTTATTATATGATTCAGAGGGGAAAATACAGTAGTAAATACAATATTTCCTTGTGAATTTAAAGAATTAAACAATGAACAATATTCGTTGTTATATATTTAACCACATAAAATATAACAATATATATAAAATTATTCATTGTCTTAGGCCAAATTTATTATAGAGATACAAGGGTTTAGGGTCCAAAGTTAATCATTTTTGTCTGTCCTAACTGCCTCTCATCAATATCAGAAGTTTATTGATCGTTCATGCTAACACTTCATCCTTGTATCCTTGTTGATATCGTACGTTGCCCATTTGTTATACCGATCAATTACGGGTATTATCTATGGATGCAAACAGATATTGATATGTCTACATGTAACATTGACGGATAATAAAACTATATTACTATATTTTTAAAAAACAAATACGGAAGTAGAACATGTTGTTAACATATTTATAAGGATATACATTATACAATGATTTTCCAAATCCATACACATCAATAATAATGCATCGCCGAATAATAGCATAATAACCATGCATTTCTGATTCAGATCCCATTTACAAAATGCAATCATGAACGGATTCAATATTATATAGAACATATCAGGATCGAATGAAGGCAAAACAATAAATCATATGCGGCAAACGAAATGGTAAACAGAGTTTAGAGACCACCGAAATGTCCATGTAACGAATAGTCCTTAAAAGAAGATATCATCCCGACAATACCCGTGCGTAGGTTACTTGACAATCCACTCACTAGATACGGCGACACACGATCTTCGTCCATGCACACCGACAAGATCATCCTCGAAAGTACATCAAAGAACTGCATCTAAGGGAAGAGAACGAAGTAGCTTCACGGTGGAAGAACATAGAGCATGCGAGAGTTTTTCTTGTGTATGAAGAAAAGTCACCTCTAGATAGGTTTAAGAAGACACAGCGTACAACCCTTTGAATTCTGAAAACTCCCTCTCAACAGATGTCTCTTCGGATTTTGAAATGACTAATTGTTGAGATTCAAGATCTGAATTAATCGGAGTGTGGGCACACGCATGTGTGGTTCTCCAATCCTTCTCTCTATTGTTGCTACAAGAGCTTTGCGTGTAAACTCATATATAAGTCCACCAAAGTTTAAACACTATTAGATATGGTACTAAAACTCCACCCAAACTAATTTTATTTCAAATTTATAAATTACCAACTTTCCCTCCAACACAATTTGGCTTCCCATTTGAAACTAATTTGTTAACCCGATCTAATTGCATACGTTTACCAAGTTAAACCTATTTACATTACCATTAAATACAACAAAACAGATATTGATCGCATACGATTAATATTAGAAATACTCTATAGACTGGCTCAACTTTAAATGAATTGGATTAAAAAACGCATGATATAAATATACTAAATGTGCTTTTATCATAAACATCACCTCAAATATGATGGAAGAAATTATAGAATTATCATATATATATATATATATATATATGTGTGTGTGTGTGTGTGTGTGTGTGGTTAAAAAAATCCATAACATATTTATACATGAAAACGGATATATGCATATGGATGTTTGCGGATCTTAAAGTGACATCCACATATGTATCTATTTTAAAACGGATGCGCATACGGATGTTAAAATCTGTATAAAATGATACAGTGGCAGATCGGATATGGTTTATCAGTCTTTATTTGCATCCCTAATCTCTAGTATTTTCTGACTTATTTTTCAGGTATCGCAGGTGACAACAATGGTATTCTTAGCTGGGCTATCAAATGTAGTCACTCTATTTGCTTAGGAAGAAATTGTTTTTAATGGATTCATCACCTATATATAATTGAACAAAGGAGATCTACACATGCTAATTAAACCATGCAATCAGCTTCTAATCAAGTTGGGCTCTCCTGACCGGAAGCTGCCATCTGCTGGAGCCCATGCTGCTGCCTTCACCTGAGCATCCCTGAAGCTAAATGGATGCAGCTGCATGGGGGTCATGTCGAGAACGCGCAGCAACACAACCATCGATACCGAGCAGACGAACATCGGTACCGGGCCGAAGAACCAGAGCAACAATGTAGTAGAGAAGTACAAGGATCTGAGCCTGACTGACCAGAAGTTCCCATCACCCTCAGCATGGCTCTCTGTACATAGCTCATATGGACACCGGAATCGAGCATCGTCACGAGGAAGCTGGTGTCGACATACTGCCTCGTGGACTGGATGAGGCTCTACTGTCGTCGTCTGCTTCACTATCCAAATCATCTTTGAGTTAATCTAACCAAACAAACATCTAAAAACGTGATCTAATTATTGATTTATCATACATGTACACATTAGGAGGAGGTGAAACCCTACCAGAAAATTGACCTAATGCGTAGAATAATTTAATATTTGTTGCTATATCTTTCATAGTTAAACATATAACAATGGGTATTATTCACCGCTTCTTTAAATTGGCAATGGTACTCGTTGTTATATTCATCGCAATGAACCATATGACAACAGTTATTTTGTTACTTTTCCTTCTAATCATTGCTAATATTAGAAACGATGAATATGAATGTTAACGAATAAGCCAACAGAAAAATCACCGTTATATGGACCTTTAACAACGAATATGACATTCATTGTTAATTATAACTACAAAAGATGATTTGACAACGAAAAATACTCGTTATTGTATCTTTAACATCGGAAGATAAGGTAATGGATATTCAAATTATTCATTACCCTAGATTCAATTTCTTATAGTGAAAGAGAAATGGAAGAAGTTAGATAACTAGTAGCATCCTCACGAGCCACGCCATCTTTTTTGTGGTTCTCGTACGATGGGCTCGAGCATGTTGATGATCATGTACAGGAGATGGAGATGGTATCCGAGCAAGATCATCAGTCCCGACATGCACCAGCAGCTGATCGATGCGGGGTCTCTCCCAAACGCCCCCTCCATCATCAGCCAGTTCTCAAGGTCCCTCTCCCTGAGGTGCTTCAGAGCAATGGGTTTCTTGAGGAGATCGAGAAGTAGTGATGTGTACATTGGATTATCTGGTGGATGTGCCTCTATCGTATGATATGATATGATGGGGGAGAGATGACAGGAAGTGACGTTATGAACAATTTGAAAATAATTCTCACATTGGACATATATCGGTAAATTGTTTGCCGTTTCGTGTTCCGCATGTGATAAACAGTTTATCGTGCCACATGGATGGTGAAATCTGGGTACCGACCCCCTCTCGTTTATCAATGTGACACAACAAACCGTTTACCGTGTACAGAATACGAAGCGGTAATTTTGCCGATATATGCCCATTGTGAGAATTATTTTCAAGCGGTAATTTTCTCTCTCTCTCCTCCTTTTGATAAACTCCCCGTGACTTGTTGGCCATTATTGTATATCTCCGAGAGAAGGATATCACGTAAAATCTATTTCACTGGTATACAAATACGCTGTGAGGAAGACAGAGAACGGACAAGCAAGAACATGTGTGGGCCCTTTTTTGTTGCCGAGGATAACTAATTTTTTTGAAAAGGTTATGGGGTGAGTAACATTGTTCTTTGTTTTGGTGTGTAGATGGTGGGTTTGTTCTTGTTAAAGTTTGATGTGATGCAGTTTCGTAGGACATTGGAAAATGACCACATATTTAGTGTTTTGTAACTCTCCGAGAAGTTGGCCCATTAATATTTTGGGATTTTTACCTGGCAAATCCTATAATCTTTGTCAATTACCTCTACGACCTTTGAAATATTGTAATTCCTCCCTCACTCCTGTAAACTTGCTCTGTCTTACCACACGAACCCTACCGTTAAATTGACACATCTAGAGCTAACTTCTTTGGGCTAAAAACGAGTTAATCTAACCAATCCACGATCGGATGGGTAAAATTAACCAAGAAGAAAAAATAATCCACCCTCCTTTGACCTCCCATGTGGACAGCTTCCCCTCCCACGACGCTGGACCTGAACCGGAGGAAGTAGGTGGGCGCCGCTCGACCTAGACTGGAGGAGGTGGGGAGGCGGTGCTATCTAGTCTTGGGGGGGGGAGGGTGTTGGCAGCTGGGGTCGCAGGAGAGGAGGGGCTTCAACCTGCGGGCAGCAGGGGGGGCTTTAATCGGTAGGGGGAGCTTCGTAGGGAAGGCAACGGCTTGGGGGTAGGACCTTCGATCGGAAGGGATGAGTGGGGGTTGGGGGGGGGGGGGGGCGCTTCGCAGTGGCGATGGTGGGCTGGGGGTCGCAGGGGAGGGGCTTCAACCGGTGGAGTCGGGGGGCTTCGCGGGGGGAGGGGGGTCATAGGGGAGGAGGGGCTCCAACCTACGGGCGGGGGCTTCGCATGGGTGGTTGTGGACTGGGGGTCGCAGGGGAGGAGGTGCTTCAACCGACGGGCGGGGGGGCTTCGCAGGGGTGGCGGAGGGGGTCACAGGGGAGGAGGGGCTCCAACCGGCGGGCGGGGACTTCACATGGGTGGCTGCAGGCTGGGGGTCGCAGGGGAGGAGGGAATTCAACCGGCGTGCGGTTTGGGGGGGGGGGGGGGGGCTTAAACCGGCAGGGGAGGCTTCGCAGGGGAGGAGGTGGCACCTATAGTAAATTTGATAACTAAAATGGGTATTATGTAAAAGAAGATAACATAATTCGGTTAATTTTAACGGTTAAATGGATGATGGTTAACCACATGGTCTGTAGGGTAAAGGTTAACAAGTTTACGGGGGTGAGAGAGGAATTACGATGTTTCAAAGATCATAGAGGTAATTGACAAAGATTATAAGGTCTATCGGGTATTATTTAAATGGAAGAGAGAGATGGATGAATCTTGTATTAAAAGGGAGCGAGTGATTGTCCAGTGAGTCTCACATAAGAGAGATGAGTGTCAATACAATATTTTTTTGGGTTTTTATCAGTTGTTCCTCTCTGAGATATTGCAATTTCATTTATGCCCCTCCTTTTTTTGAAATATCAGTTGTGCCCCTACCTTCTTGCAAAATTCACAGTTCTGTCCTTTCATAATATAAGTTATGCCCCTACTTTACCTTAACAGAAGGGCAAAACTGTGAATTTTTCAAGAAGATAGGGGCATAACTGATATTCCAAAAAAGAGGGGCATAACTGAAATTGCAATATCTCAGAGGGGCACAACTGATAAAAATCTTATTTTTTATTTAAATGGAAGAGAGAGAGAGAGAGGATTGAATCTTGTATTAAACGGGAGTGAGTGATTGTCGGATCCCACATGAGAGAGATGAGTGTGGGCCCCGTAGTGTAAAGAAAGAGTGTTTGGAGGAAAACTTGGGCAAATTCCGCAATTTACCCAAGTTTTCATCCATGAGCACGGGCCCAGTATAGGAAACATAAGCCTTCTGACATCAATTCTAACCCATGAATGCAAAGATAGAGGATGGGTAACCCTGACTCAAAGAAGGCTTGCATCTCGGGTTACTATGAGATATTTGGTCTTTTTGTCTCCAAGTAGTGAGATTCTATCTTGGAAAAAAGCAAACGAAATCCAGGTAATCACGTTATGATTACAAATTAATCATATTAGTATCTACTACACATATTTCTGCGTTATCCCTCAAATCAATCGACCAAGAATAAACGATAAAAAATCATAATTAATTTTTAACAAAAAAATAAGAATTTTGTGCACTTTTTCCTATATGAGCTTTTCTGATAACAATTATATTCCAACCTTTTTGTAAATACACATATGCCTTTATATTCTTACAAAATTCAGAGTAGTGCTCTTTTGTAAGAGTAATATATGGCCATAAAGGGCTAATCCTGTAAGAGCTAAAAACTGTGAGAGCATGAGCAGTGAGTCTGGACCATTAGATTCTACTCATCTCTCTCCTCAATCAATCAGTAGAATCAAATGATCCAGACTCACTGCTCTCACGCTCTTACAGTTTTTAGCTCACAGGATCAGCTCTCTATGGCCACATGTGTAATGTCCTTCGGCTAGTGTAATATATGGGCAGGTGTGTAACAACGGAAGGAGACTAAGCGGCTACTGTGAATTTCTAAGAATACATTAATGGCAAAAAAAAGGAAAGCATATTTATATTGGAAAATCTCGAAAGTGCACAAGTATGAAAACCCAAAAAAAAAATAAAAGAGAACAAGGATCAGATTTGTTCCATTGCTCCATTAAAAGATCCTCCTTCCTGGATCCAGACTAATATGCCTGAAGTGCAGATGCCTTCTACGATATGAAACAAATTCTATATGGTCAGACCTTAAAAAAAAGAATGAACTATTTTGTCTTAAACAGTGTGCTAAAAAATATACCTTGCTCGGGTGTTATGCATTCGGTGGAGAGGAAGTCACCAAGTTCTGCCACTGAGTGATAGAGTAAAACTGAATGAAATACATGTCAGCAATATACTTTATGTAGTAACATAAGAAGCCTTCAACAGTAATAGTTCACATAAGAACTACCATCTCCTCAAGCTTAGAAGATTTTTTTTTCCTTCAATGAAAAGAAAAACAGCAGTGCAATCTGGATATACTTCCCTTCTCAGTGAGGATCACAGAATGAAATTTGTTCAGGGGCAGATAATGATAAGTTTAACATTATATAAGTTAATAATATGAAGCTATGCCAAAAGAACAGTTGCCCATATCCAACATTTCTGCAGCAGGATAAGTTTAGCAGATGGAAGATATTACGTAATAAATAAATCATCCTTCACCAACAAATATATACATATCAGATCTGGAAGCCCTGCATTGTAAATGAGACTACTACTTTAGCAGGAGCCCACTGCTGCATAAATAACCATGACCTCCACAGAGTGAGTGATTGTCTTAAATTAAAGATGAGTCATCTTCTCATAGAAGCTGTCTATGCTTATCTTGCTAAAAATCCCACCTTCATAATTCATATTCCTGCCCTTTTCGTATTCACTGTCAAAGAATCTACTGCATCAGCTCCTTCCATCCCGATCCTAATCCCTAAATTCTGATACACTGATGATAATAAGAAATTTGCAACTTAGTTTCATAACAATTCAGGATTTCCCCCATATGCCTCATGGAAAGGCAATACACACTTCTGTTGAATCCATCATCTGTTTTAATAATCCAAAGATGAAGGGGTCCATTGATCTGCATTTTTTTCCCAGGCCATCAAAAATATCTAGATGGAACAGCTGCTTGGTGACTGGACATGCACTCTCCTTTTTCTGTTATTTTGTCAAAAAAAGCAACTCAACATATTATGTGCAAGATTTATCCAGAAATATAGTTGTTGGAGAAAAAATAGAATTGTGATATCATTATTGAGACCCTATGGCTCTCTTATATAGGAGAAAAGTCATGGGTAAATTACAAGAGAGGTACATGAAAGAAAGAGAAATAAGAAATAAATATAAAGAGATAAATATCTCGGCACTCCCCTTCAAGCTGAAGCATATATGTCTATCAAGCTTAGCTTGGAACAACATCTCTGAAAAGGACCTCTAGCAAGGGCCTTGGTGTGAACATCAGTTGTTTGATCTCCAGTAGAAGCGTGGGAGGTGGATATGAGACCCTTCTGGATCTTGTCTCTAGTATAAAGGCAATCCACCTCTATATGCTTGGTCCGTTCATAAAATGCAGGATTATTGGCAATAAATAGAGCTGCTTGATTGCCACATAAAAGCTGCATGGGGGAGAGGAATCTCAATAGCAAGATCAGTCAAGACTGATCTAATCCGCATCATCCTTGTGCTCCCCTATGCCATGGCCCTGTACTCAGATTTTGCACTGGATCTAGCAACCATTATCTGCTTCTTGCTTTTCCATGACACGAGAGAGCTCCCAAAAAAAATCGCAAAGCCGGAAGTAGACTTCCTGTCTGTAGGGCATCCTGTATAATCTGCATTTGCACAAGTTATCACCTCAAGAGACATACCTTTGCTGAATATAAGAACAGTACCAGGTGAAGTCTTCAAATATCTCAAAATCATATAGATAGCATCCATATGAACCTTCTTGAGCTTCTCCATGAACTGGCTCACCTTACTCACTGCAAAGGATATGTCTATGCTGGTGATGGTAGCATATAGGAGCTTCCCAACAAGCTCTATGTATCTCCTCTTATCTACATTCTAAGTATCATCATCATATAATCTCATACTCAGATCCATAAGGGTAGTAGCAGGCTTGCACTCTATCCTACATGTCTCTAGTAGAAGATCAATCACTTCCTCTAGGTCATCATAAGACCATGTTGGTTCCTGGCGAACTCTAATCCAAGGAAGTGTCGAAGATCGCCAAGGTCCTTAGTACAAACTGCTGACCTAGGAACGCCTTAGCAACCCGAATGTACTGCTCATCATCACCCATGACAATAATATCATCAACATAGACTAGAATAGCAACAATACCTCTCTGTGTCCTCTGAACAAAAAGCGATTGATCCACAATGGACTGCGCAAACCCTGGGTGCTCTATCAACTCTGAAAGCTTCTGGTACCAAGTTCTCGGACTCTGCTTCAGGTCGTAAATCACTTTGTGGAGCCTACACACCTTCTGAGACTCCCTCTCAGCAGCAAACCATGGTGGCTGCTGCATATATACCTCCTCATGTAGATCTCCATATAGAAACACAATCTTCACATTAAGTCGGTAAAGAGGCCAGTCTCGTTAAATAACAACTGATAAAAGAAAGCACAATGTCAAATATCTGGCCAATGGTGAGAAGGTATCATGATAGTCCACTCCATAAGTCTGGGTGAACCCACGTACTATAAGCCTTGTCTTGTAGCGATCCACACTGCCATTTGCTCGTTGCTTCACCATAAAGATCCATTTGCACCCCACAATAGAGGTACATGGAGGAGGTAGAAACAACACTCCATATACCAACCTAGGCTCCTCCTCCATGACAATTCGCCAACTACTATCATGTACCAAGAGAATCATACTATGTGGTATCTTTTACTCAAGGGGAGTCTACTGAAAATGAGATTAGTGTTTATTATTTGGATGAGTTCCTGACCATGCAACATGATGACCATGGAGACATAAACATTGATGTGAATAATAGTAACAGTCAGACGCTCCTTGAGAACACGAATAATGAAGATGAGGTCCTGGTTGATAATATTGATAGAGAAGAGACTTTATTACCAAACCACCGGTCAGTCCATGGATGATCCAAGTCCCGTTAACTCTGTAAGTAGTTCTTTTTCTCTTGATAATCAGGTTTCTGACACTAATGTTATGCAAAATGACTTGACTGAGAATGATGGGAGTCTTGAGGATAACTGTCCCATTGCTGTGCGAAAGGCAGTTATCAGGCCTTCTACTCGCTATCTTGTAGAAGACTTTGTCTCTTACTCCAAGGTGAGTCCTAGTTATAAAAGTTTTATTACTCTTTTGGACTCTCAGGAACTTCCCAGGAATGTTGCTAAAGCAAAAGTTGATCCGAGATGGGCGTGTGCAATGGAGGAAGAGATGGAAGCTCTGAAAGAACTAACACTTGGGATGTTGTAGACATTCCGAAGGTGCACATCTGGTTGGTTCAAAGTGGATCTACACGATCAAGTATAATTATGATGGAAAGTTGGTAGATTCAAGGCTTGCCTTGTTGCACGTAGATACAACCGGAAATATATGTCTTGTCGTTCAGTTTTCGTGGAAGATGTATCAATTGGATGTCAAAAATACATTCTTGAACGAAAATCTCAAAGAGGAAGTCTACATGAAAATGCCACCTGGGTATGGGATACTGATCAAGTGTTGCAGACTAAAAAAGGCATTGTATGGTATAAAACAATCACCTAGGACTTGGTTTCAACGTCTCAGGGTGGTGATGATGCTCATGACTATCATCAAGCCAATGTAGATCATACCCTCTTCATTAAAAAGATCTGTTCTCTTGATATACGTGGATGATATGATTCCAACTGGTGGTGATGATGATGAAATAATCAACAATAAAGTAGTTCTAACTACAGAATTCGAATTAAAGGATCAGGATAAGCTATAGTATTTCCTTGGTATTGAGATGACTCACTCTACTGGAGGTATGTGTTTAAATCAATGGAATTATACTCTAAATTTACTTCATGACTCTCGTATGCTCGGTTGCAAGCCTATCTCCACTCCAATGGATGCTAACCATAAACTCAGCAAAGCAGACGGTGAACCTTTTAATGAAGCAAACAAAAGCAGGTACCAAAAAATGGTTGGGAAGCTAATTTATCTCACTCTCACAAGACCTGACATCACATATGTTGTAAATGTGTTCAGTCTCTTCATGCATGCCTCCACCATTGTTCACATGACTGATGTCAACATAATTTTGTGCTACATCAAGAAATCTCCTGGTAAAAGTCTTTTGTTTAGAAAATACGACGGTGTGAGCATTGAAGATTACACTGATGCAGATTGGGTTGGATATGTTGATGATAGGTGGTCAACATCGGGATATGTTGTTTATCTGTGTGGTAACTTAGTCATCTGACGAAGTAAGAAATAAAATGTTGTCTCTAGGTCCAGTGTGGAAGCTGAGTATCAAACACTTGCAAATGGGGTCACTGAGGTCATATGGTTGAAACTTCTATTAATAGAGTTGGGTACTGGACCTCTTATGCCAAGAAGATGTTCTGTGATAACAAAGGTGCTATAAACTTGGAAAATAACCCTATTATGCATGACATAACGAAACATGTAGAGATTGATAAGAACTTCATACGGGAGAAGATTGATGACGGTCACATGTGCCTTCCTTACTTGCGATCTGATGATCAGATTGCTGATCTCTTCACAAAAGGGCTACCCACGACGTGTTTTGAGTTGAATGTAGGCAAGTTGGGCATGATTGATATGTATGCTCAACTTGAGGGGGGGATGTTGAGGTCTATGGATTGTTAAATGGGTAAACGATTCTTTGGATGAGGGATCGCTTACCCAATTCCCTATAAATGTACTCACCCCCCCCCCCCCCCTCATTTCTCATTAACTAGTGAAGAAAGAACCCTAATCTCTAGTGAGGGAGATTAGGATTTATGTGTGCTCCCGTAGTGTTTCCCTCTTTGTAGGATTTTCCACGTAAATCTTGGTGTCACTTTCTCATGCTTCGATCTACAGATAGCTACATGTAATTTTGAGCAAACTACACAAATGTTGATCCTTCGAGCTTAAATTCGAGGTGATTCGGAGTGAGGGCCAATTTGGTACCTGATATATTTAGTTTTTATGCATAATGTAGTTTTGTGACATCTTAGGTGATTGAAAAATTATAATGCTCTAAAATTTTCTTGATCATAAACGGAGATTTAAGTTAGAGGGATACCATCTGGACAGGAATCCAATCTACACCTCATTATAGTGCATCTAGTCATTGAAATTTGTATAAACTTCTAGTTTTTCCACCACTGCTAATCTTCTCCATTGGTTAACATAGATTCTCACGTGCAGGTTTCAACTGAAAATGGTTTATGTGAGATTATAGACAGCACTGCTATTCATCCCAATGTTGTCCCCCAAGATGGGAATCGGTGTCCTTCCATTTCAGAACTTGAGTCATCCCTACCCACAGGGACAGTCGACCATTCACACGAAGGAAATCGATCGTCTGCTGTAAAGAGAAATTGCAGCAGGTGCTGTAAAAGGTGGGGAGTGTTGGATGAGAATCGAACGATCCTTCTAGAGGACCGGAGATAGTGGGCGCACACCTCAAGGTCGGGAATAGGTGATCGGACGGCTGTAAGATTTGCAGCAGAGTATGTTTTATGAGTCTGCTGCAGCAGACCCTACAGCAGAAGATCCTCTCCGTCACACGAAAGCATCTACAAATTGGTACATCCCCATTTATATTTAAAATATACACCATTTTCCTTTCTTAAGAAAAAGTTGCCAGTTTATGCATAAATGTATTGTTGCGAATCGCGGAAGCAAACAAACACAAACACGATCAAACAAGCAAGACACAAGTACAAGGATTTACAAGGTTCACCCATAAATGGGCTACGTCCTTGGGCGGCGGCGATCGGTTTCACTATTTGGAGAAAAATATAATACATAGGGTACTGAGAAGGTACAGATATGGAATGAGAAACATGATCAGAATGACGATTACAATATCTGATATCACTAGGGCCCTTTTATACTACAACAGAAGAATACCATATGTATTCAGCAATCCATCCCAACAGCTCTCAGCCAATCAGAAGACAGGACACGGATCAGACATGTCAGCAATCCTAGCCCAACAGCTCTCAGCCAATCAGAAGGCAGGACACAGATCAGACTTGTCAGCAATCCTGACCCAACAGCTCTCAGCCAATCAGAAGGCAGGACACATATCAGACTTGTCAGCAATCCTGGCCCAACAACTCTCAG
This sequence comes from Ottelia alismoides, assembly GCA_037367405.1. Lineage (NCBI taxonomy): Eukaryota > Viridiplantae > Streptophyta > Magnoliopsida > Alismatales > Hydrocharitaceae > Ottelia > Ottelia alismoides. The sequence continues at coordinate 122,081 of JAZKJV010004301.1, read as the reverse complement.
CTAACCAGAAGGCAGGATACAGATCAGACATGTCAGCAATCCTGGCCCAACATCTCTCAGCCAATCAGAAGTCAGTATACAGATCAACCACATCAGCAGCCAAACAAGTGGTTAGGATTCAAGTCAAATTAACAATCTCCACCTTGAATTGAATCCTCATATAGTAGAATGAACCACTACTATTACTCCACCATGAGTTGAATTCTCAACTAGCAGAATTAACAACTGCTAGACTCCACCGGAGTTGAATTCTCATATAGCAGAATTGACCACTACTATACTCCACCATGAGTTGAATTCTCCACTAGCAGAATTAGCCACTGCTAGACTCCGCCGGAGTTGAATTCTCATATAACAGAATTAACTACTGCTATACTCCACCATGAGTTGAATTCTCCACTAGCAGAATTAGCCACTGCTAAACTCCACCGGGATTGAATTCTCATATAGCAGAATTAACCACTACTATAATTCACCACTTGAAATTCAGATAACGTGAATCAAGGAATTATAAACAATATTCACCTTGAATTAAATCCTCAGAGAAGCTTTGCCAAGCTTCATCGTGCCGCCGCCAGCCCCTCCTTGGGGCTACTGCCAACTGTCGATATCGAGCAAGTCCAAATAATGCTTGAACTTACTCCCAGGAACTATAGACCCTTGCAAGACATATATGGTCTTCTGCTTGTTGCCCTTGATGACAACAATCCCAGCTTTGGCAACCTGCGTGACTCCACCTTCATGCATGCAGAGTGAGAACAGACGTTGCTTCAAGAGCAACTTGTTGGCAACCTCCCCGAGTCTCAACCACAGGCCGGACACAGAATCCTCATTGGCAACCTCGACGATAATCTCATCCGCCAAACATAGCATGATCGTCGAGTGCGACTTCTCTTCCTACACCATCAACTCGGACGGCTCGAGTGCCTTCGCTCGCTTCTGATCTATCGGTGCCCAAATGCCCTGTTGTTTCAGAAGGGTGCGCATCTTGATCTGCCATAGACTGAATCCATTCTTCCCTGTGAACTTCTCGATCTCCAGATTGTGCGATGCCATATTGTTGGATGATCCTGACGGAACCTGAAGCTCTGATACCAGTTTGTTGCGAATCGCGGAAGCAAACAAACACAAACACGATCAAACAAGCAAGACACATGCACAAGGATTCACAAAGTTCACCCGTAAATGGGCTACGTCCTTGGGCGGCGGTGATCGGTTTCACTATTTGGAGAAAAATATAATACATAGGGTACTGAGAAGGTACAGATATGGAATGAGAAACAAGATCAGAATGAGGATTACAATATCTTATATCACTAGGGCCCTTTTATACTGCAACAGAAGAATACCATATGTATTCAGCAATCCATCCCAACAGCTCTCAGCCAATCAGAAGACAGGACACGGATCAGACATGTCAGCAATCCTGACCCAACAGCTCTCAACCAATCAGAAGGCAGGACACAGATCAGACTTGTCAGCAATCCTGACCCAACAGCTCTCAGCCAATCAGAAGGCAAGACACAGATTAGACTTGTCAACAATCCTGGCCCAACAGCTCTCAGCCAACCAGAAGGCAGGATACGGATCAGACATGTCAGCAATCCTGACCCAACATCTCTCAGCCAATCAGAAGTCAGTATACAGATCAACCACATCAGCAACCCAGCAAGTTGCCAGTTTATGCATAAATATCTTGTAACACCCCAACCCCAAACATAGTACCATACCTAAAACTCACGAAGTCTGGGTGTGGTTTATAAGTGGTGGGGATATTACTACTTGACAACTTGGGCTTAAGCATTTTGGGTGGTCGCCAATGGGTCCATTTGAGCCCGTACCCAACAAGTTGTTAGGGCCAGTTTTCCTCGATAACGGACCGGGGACCTAATCACAGGACGTTACAAATGGTATCAGAGCCAAATTCTCTCTGATAGTGGAAAGGGCTACCCGAGAGGTGGAGCCGCCCCTACAAGAGGTTGGAGGAAATGGCTACCCGGAGCGTGCAACCGCCACTATCACTGAGAATAAGTGATAGGCCATGCCACAACGAGGACGTTGCGAATGTAAGTGGGGGAGGTTGTAACACCCCAACCCCAAACATAGTGCCATACCTAAAACTCACGAAGTCTGGGTGTGGTTTATAAGTGGTGAGGATTACTACTTGACAACTTGGGTTTAAGCATTTTGGGTGGTCGCCAATGGGTCCATTTGAGCCCGTACCCAACAAGTTGTCAGGGCCAGTTTTCCTCGATAACGGATCGGGGACCTAAGCCCAGGACGTTACATATCTGATGTTATGTTCTTGGTCTTTGTGGGAGTAGATTCCTTGCTGGGAGGAACCACTTCTTGAATGCTTGGAAAAGATATGCCGAAGTTGTTCCAGCCCTTGCCGACAGATACCCTCGAGAAAATCTTCTCCTTGTAAGTAAACACATGGTGAGGAGGTTAACTACTGAGATGCTTTGTTAGGTTGGCATAATCATGGTTAGAGATTTGTGTCATGTTATGGACACTGTCCTCGCAGTATACGCAGATTTCAATAGATCATTTCTCCTTGTTTAGCATGACAACAAGGATTGTCTGTTGTAGTGTTGTGTCTGTAGTAATCGCAGTTATCGTTTGAGCCACTCGATTTTGATCGAACGGTTCTCATTTTTTCCCCGGTACAGACCCAAAAAAAGTGCAAAATCATGACCGCAGACTCTGCTGCAGTTCTCGCTTCAGCAGACGATCGGTGTCCTTAGCATGAAGCACTATCTTGATATACATTTCATATCACGTCTGACATTTATCGCACTAGTTTCTCAACTGGAGTAAAACATCATACAATCCCTTGTGGTTTCATGCACCTTCGAAGGCGGCTGTTGGGCACGCTTACTGCAGAACCCAATGGAGGGGGAGGGTTCAGGATGCACAACCAGATGGGTATATCCTACTTCCTACCATCTGATTGAGTCCTTTTAGCCCCATGCTGTCCAAAGATTAATGTTTGCTGGGACTGTGTGCCTGATCCGAAGGTCGACGTTGAGAATCGTAGTTCCTGTAAACTGATGCCAATTAATATTATCTGCTTAGGCAGTAAGATATGAAAACAGATTTGAATGGTGCAAATGGACAGCCAACAGAAAAGAGAAGCGCTCTCCTTTTACATAAGAGGCATAGTTCCCAAAGGAACAAAAGCATAATAACTTGGAGTACGTTTTGATGCGAGGTTAATTAACAAAAAAATAAATTATATTCCGTTGCCGGGACTCGAACCCGGGTCTCTCGGGTGAGAGCCGAGTATCCCATGGAAACTTATTCCATGAGACTCCCAGACGAACATATATTTTATTAAGTACCATAAGGAAGCTGTGACTTGAGATCATGAATTCATTTAGAAGGGAGCTGTCACTTAATACTACAGCTCCCGCTGAAGGAAGCTGTGACCTCAAGTCACGGTTTTTTCTGCTCCTTAACCAGACATCTCCCCATTCCTGGGAGCTGCAACTTTGGAGTTTTTGTCGTGATAGCGGGCATTAGAAAAAGTATATCGGGTTATGATTAATATAATAATGTAATAACCTCCATAATCTTGGATCTTCTTCCTCTCAGTTATGAAATTTATATTCTTTTTGGGTTGATTTCAATTTAGGGACTATACTTTGTGGAGTTTCTATCGCGATGAGTGATAATATTACACACAAGAAAATTGGTAGCCGAGAGACTCATAAATATAAAATTTTCTCCTATATTCGATTTGGATACAGAGAACTACGTAGAATCATAATATAACAAGAAACTTTTCATTTAATATACATTGTGATGCATATCACTATATAAGACAAGTTCATCACACATGTTTCCTTTTATGAAAGAATTTAAGCTTTGGTGACCTTTCCACGGATTCTCACGGTATCGCCTCAGGCTGCAGTTGGGTTGGGGGCACAATCTGTTTAGCTTGGTCAATCTCTGAAATCCTAGATCCATCGATAACCGCAACGTCGTCCATATGAAGTACCGGAAGTGGGGAGCAACGGAAGGGCCGATGTCAGTAGGACCCCTCTCCTTCATCGGGGTTGTTGGTGTGGACGATCTACTAGGGGTGCAATGAACCTGAAAAGGAGTTTGAAAATCATCACCAACAAATGCTTGGACATGCCTCCTCCGACGGCCTCCAACTCTTGCACCTTCACGTCCTCGCCCATGTCCTCGTCCTCGACCCCTCTCAGTAGGAGTTGGTTCCGCGGACTCCCCTTCTTCATTTCCTTCAGCTCGTCATCATCATCTGCCCCATCTCTAAACTGTATGTCGATGGATTCCACTAGTTAACGCTCAGAATCAACCGTCAAAAATGCCACACGATTTGGGTCTTCCCTCGCCAGTTGGATCCCCAAACCCTGTTACATGTAAAGGAGAAAGACTTGAGTCATATTCTATGTATGTTGAAAATGCAAGGATATTATAACTGTTACTTACAACAAAGTCCACAAGAGTTGTAGATACATGAAGGCTTTCACGGGCCCTGGCATAAGTGGGTTGTGTCACATCGGATGTATGAGACACGAACTGCGTTCTTGGAACCATAGTCACAGCTTGGCGTATCAACGTACAATCTCGTGTGCATATGAGGTCAGTAAATAAAATTGGTCGGTATGAGCCTCCCATCATCTCAACATACTTCAAAATATCGTCAACGTCACCATCATACTCGACATCAACCAAAAATATGTCATTAGTCTCCAGCATCTTGTGAAATACATAAGTTATTTACCATTGGTTAAGTCAACACGAAATGAGGTTGCAATCATCTCGACCAATCCATTAAAGGTCAAACCCATCCCAACTCTTAGGGCCTGTTTGGTTGCTGGGTTGGACAGGGCTGGGTTGGGGTGGGTGAATAGTAATCTGTGAGGAGGAAGTACCCCTGTGAATAGTAACCAGGGTTGGGCCAACCCTGCCCAACCCTGCAACCAAACATGCCCTTATGGGTTTCACCCGCCCCCCCCCCCCCCTCGTATCTAACTTCTTTACCATCCTTAGTTATCTTCCCACCAACATGGCACAAACACATTACTTTCATAACTCCGACTCTCTTCAAAAGGAGAACAATTAACGTTACACATGAATGATATACCGCACATAAATAGACACTACCGTGTGGCATACACAAAATAAAAATAAAAAAATTACCGTTGTAATCATATATGATTAGGGATACTCACAATGGATGAGATTGACAGAATGACGGAGGTCGAGGTTTCAGCTGTAGTAAAGGATGATGACGGTCGGAATGACGTAAGTCAAGGTTTGGGCCACCGGCTCTGAGGAGGTGGAGTAGCAGGAGGTGGCAGGGAGGGAGGGGGCGACCGGGGAACTGCGGCTGGAGGAGGGGATTCCGTTCGCATGGGCGATGGGAGGGTCGCGTCTGGGGCTATATTCAGGCCCTCGCTGTGACTTGAGGTCACGGCTTCCTTCAGTGGGAGCCGTGGTCTGAAGTGACGGCTCCCTTCTAAAGGAAGTTGTGATCTCAAGTCACGGCTTTCTTATGGTACCTAACAAAATATATATATTCGCCTGGAGGTCCCATAGAATAACTTTCCACGGGACCCTCCAACCGAATTTTCCTCGAGGTTAAGGTATCAGAGGACATGTAGTTGCTCATCATTCCTTCCTATGATCGTTCGTGGTTGATCGTTCACTGGATTTTGCAGTTCAAACGCGTTCATATAACATTTACAGAGTCTATTCAGATTGAAGCGTTATTAGGGTTTATAAGGTTCCAGTACTCTTCCTCTCTATCATAATATGGACGATGTGTAATTTTGAGCAAAACTACATATATGTTGATTCTTCGAGCTTAAATTCGAGGTGATTCGGAGTGAGGGCCAATTTGGTACCTGACATATTTAGTTTTTATGCATAATGTAGTTTTGTGACATCTTAGGTGATTGAAAAATTATAATGCTGTAAAATTTTCATGATCATAAACGGAGATTTAAGTTAGAGGGATACCGACTGGACAGGGAATCCAATCTACACCTCATTATAGTGCATCTAGTCATTGGAATTTGTATGAACTCTTAGTTTCTCCACCACTGCTAATCTTCTCCATTGATTAACATAGACTCTCACGTGCAGGTTTCAATTGAAAATGGTTTATGTGATGTTACAGGTAGCACTGCTATTCATCCCAATGTTGTCCCCCAAGATGGGAATCGGTTCCCTTCCATTTCAGAACTTGAATCATCCCTACCCACAGGGACAGTCCACCATTCACACGAAGGAAGCCGATCGTCTGTTGTAAAGAGAAATTGCAGCAGGTGCTGTAAAAGGTGGGGAGTGTCGGATGAGAATCGAACGATCCTTCTAGAGGGTCGGAGATAGTGGGCGCACACCTCAAGGCCAGAAATAGGTGATCGGACGGCTGTAAGATCTGCAGCAGAGTATGTTGTAACACATGGTGAGGAGGTTAACTACTGAGATGCTTTATTAGGTTGGCATAATCATGGTTAGAGATTTGTGTCATGTTATGGACACCGTCCTCGCAGTATATGCAGATTTCTTAAAAAGATTTTTCTCTTGTTTAGCATGACAACAATCGTCTGTTGTGGTGCTGTGTCTGCAATAACCGCATGAGCCACTCGATTTTGATCGAACGGTTCTCATGATTTTGCACGGTACAGACCCAAAAAAAGCGCAAAATCATGCGAACCGCACGATCAAGATCGAGCAGCTCCAACGGTTACCGCAGACTCTGATGCGGTTTCCGCTTAGTATGAAGCACTATCTTGATATACATTTCATATCACGTCTGACTTTTATCGCACTAGTTTCCCATTTGGAGTAAAACACCATATTGTATTTCGTTTCCAGACATGCATAGCATTTTGTACGTGGTTGACGTTCGTCCCATTTAAATTAAAATCCCAAGTCCGCCACTTCTAAGATTCTCATGTATGCACAGGACACTGCATTGGAGTATGCCTTCATACTTTCCACGAGGGCGCTATGGTCACCCATGTTGGCTATTGTGGTTTCATGGCAGAACCCAATGGAGGGGAAGGGTTCAGGATGCACAACCAGATTGGCATATCCTACTTCCTGCCATCTGATTGAGTCCTTCAAGCCCCATGTTGTCTAAACATTGTATGCTAGGACTGTGTGCCTGTTTGGATCGATTACGATTATATCAAATGAATTGCTCTCGAGGATCGTTCAGTCCGCGCCCCATTGAACTCCATTTTTTTTCTTTTCTAATGCTTTGCACAAGTGAAGAGAGTAATTAGACGGGAATCTGAAGGTCGACGTTGAGAATCGTAGTTCCTGTAAACTGATGCCAATATTATCTGCTTTGGCAGTAAGATATGAAAACAGATTCGAATGGTGCAAGTGGACAGCCAACAGAAAAGAGAAGCGCTCTCCTTTTACATAAGAGGCATAGTTCCCAAAGGAACAAAAACATAATAACTTGGACTACGTTTTGATGAGAGGTATTAAAATATAGTGAAAATTAATTGATAAAAATTTAAAAATTCCGTTGCCGGGACTTGAACCCGAGTATCCTAACCAACTAGACTACAACGGATCTTGTTGTGTGGTGCTACCTTATAATAATGTAACTTTACATTTACCGGTCTTTCGAGTAATTTTATAGTCACAAAACTGTATTATTGGAATTTAATGATGGGTACGAATCTGTCATGAGAATGCATACAAAATTTAGGTCAAAAATCACTTTGTGAATATGCTTCTATGCTTTTCTTGATTTTTATAAATTTTTTTATATTTTCTACAACTTTTTAACTCTACAAAATAAGAGCAAATAGAAAATATTTAATTCTTAGAGAAAAGTAATATTTAATGAAAAGTTAGCCTAATACATATATCCTAAGGCATAAATCTACAAAAATAATATAACTAAAGTAGAAATGTAAGACTAAATTGTCAAGCATAAGTTAACAAATTATGAATAAAGAATAAAATTATTAAAAAGTAATTTTATTGAGCCCATATGTTAACCCATAAAAGCATGAATTGAATCAATGAAACTAGCATGGATTGAAATGCAATTTATGCATGATAAAATTAATAATTTAAAATAATAGAGACCTAAATATAATAAAATTTTGTTTAGGGACTAGTAAAAAATAAACAGAAATGTCCTTGATGACAAGGACCTATTCGCATGATAAATGGAGGGCTCTTTGGGTCTACTTGGTTGTAGGGTTAATCCACAATAAATGATCATATCTACATTGAATTCAAGTGATAAATCGAGATTAATTGGTCAGGTTTGTATTCTTTTACTTCATGTTTACTTAAAAAAAACTTCGATCTTAAGCCAATTATTTACCTCCTTATAATAGTTAGAGCTAACATCCATATTAAACATACTTCTAAAAACAAAACAAAAAATCGAAAGAAAATAAAAACAAAAAAATGAAAAGGTATGGGAAATCATGTATAGGCGAGGATGAAGAACTCATCAGATTCAAGTTTGAGATTGATCTACTATTCGTAAATGAAGTGGGGTTTTTAGTTATTGATCAAATGTACAATAGTTTTGAATAGATTCGATGAAGGGAGTAAGAGACTATTGATAATTTAAATAATGGTTTTTACTTTACTATGTAAAGTAATATAAGTTATTAGTGATTGTTGATCACATGATCAGTCGCTAGGGCTTGGTTGGTTGTCAGGGTACACCGAGGTATCCTGGTATACCTCTAGCTCCAACCCTGCATTTCTGGGTGGGATTACTTGTATTGACCCTACAATTTCTTTGTATAATGGTTTTTAACCATGTTCAGATACACTTATTAACATAAAAACATATTATAATCATTAAAAAAAGTTATAACATATAATTAATGCCACATAACATCATAATTATCATTCCCACCCTCCCAACCCTCCAAATAACTACTATTCACAGGAGGATATCCCAACCCAACCCAATCCAGTAATCAAACAGGCCCCTAGAGTTGTGGTGAGTAAATGCAAGGAATAAGACCGTCAATGTTGGATTAGATGGTGGAAGGTTGGGTTAGGTTAATGATTAATGATCAACTAATTGTGGATGTTCATCCATTTAAGTGGAAGCTTGATAGTCACTAATCAAGCAATCAAGAATAAGGAAATGACTCCAAAGCATTTTCCTTCGGGGTTATGATGGTTGTTGGATCAAATAATACAAGGATTGAGATTTGTTGCAAGTTCAAAATTATAAATAAAAAAGAGAATTGCTTTATATAATTGGATTAAATGGTTGATAACCCTAGTTTAATGAGTTGAGCCATATGATCTAAGTAGACTAGGCTTGCAGGTCTAGATCGGGTCAAGTTTTACCCAATTCATTTCAAATAAATTTGATTATTGACCAAAAAATGATGAATTTGATTATTGAAAAAAAATGTTCCACGATCTATTTTATCATCAGCTCAAAGTCTAACATGGGTCATGCCAAGTGACTTACCCATAATTCTTTATAAGATATCCCATTGGGTATTTATAATTTGTTAGGGTATTTTTTATTATTTATAGTGTTAGGATTTATAACAAATTTGTTGAACATGTAAGATCAATGAAGAGCTATTTGGCAATAAATACTATTACATTTATATTATTCCATGTCAGACCTAAAGCGTATTTGAGTTTGCAAGTTTGATCATGTCATTTCTTTACAATTAGGTGATTAAGCCAAAATTTACGGGGTCTAAAAGTATGTCTCACACAAGGCGGAGACAACCGAGGTCGCTGCGGTGACCCGCAATGAAATCTGGACTAAAATCAACAATTAACCCACACAAAAAATCAACAATTAGAAATATATGTGGAGTTAAAATTTATTTTTAACTCTGCACAAAATGTATAGCAAGCAAGTATGCAGAGAGTTCGAACACAGGGAGCAAACAGGGTAGAAGCACAAAAGTGTGTGAGTGAAAGTGAGTGTTGTCTACACTAAGCAAGCAAAGGTCTTTGTGGGTTTTGAATTTTTAATTTTTAATTTTTTTATATTTTTTATTTAATTTTTAATTTTGTATTTTGATTTTTAATTTTTCTGATTTTTATAATTTTATATTATATATATTTTTTTCAATATTGGAATATAGAGGCAATGTAATATAAGGGGTGATAAAATATTAATAAAAACATGCAAAAATAACCATAAATTCAGATATAAAATGTTTTTGATATTTTTAGGATTTTTTACTATTTTTGTGATTTTTGGGTATTTTTCAAGGTATTTTTGGTATTTTTAAACACTGAAATAAATGAAAACAGTGGGGAAGCTACTGGCTGGAGACAAAATGAGAATTAAAAATAGCAAATAGCTACAAAAATTTTCCACACTATTTTTTAATTAAAGATAATAAAATATAGGACAAAAAGGAGCTGAGTTTGTATTTTTTCGAGTTTTCTTTGATTTTATAAAATTTTTTGAAGTTTTTATGTATTTTCTAATTTTAAGGTTTTTCTTTTGCAATTTTTAGTGATTTTTGGACTTTACACTAAAAGAGGTTAAAATACACACTAGGGAATTTTTTTGGAATTTTTCGAGATATTTTAATATTTTATTTGCATTTTCTAAGCTAGACAGTGAATAAAGAGCATGTTTTTGATTTTTAATAAATATTAAAAAGCAATAAAATTAAAAACTAAAAATATGGCGTTACAGTACAAACGCACACAAGAGCTTAACCCTAGATTTTGAGAATTTTTGGACTTAAAATGATGGTCGAAATAAATAAGTCAAGTTTACAAAAATATCACATCATGGCAGGGGTATAAGTGCAATTATCAGAACATCCAGGGGCACATATGCAATTTTCCACAAAAAATATAACATTAAATACAAGTTTCTGGACTAAAAACAAATACCCAAACCCTGAGGGGGTTCAGTGCAAAATGTCCAACTCACGCGCACTGGGCACGCGACCTGGCAGGGGTATTCTTGCAATATTACAAAGTTCCAGGGGCTCAGACGCAATTTCATGGACCTAAGCAAAATAAACAAACCCCAGGGGGGTCCTTGCAAAATACCCAGCCCCCTCACGCGCACGAGCACGTGAGGTGACGTGGATAGGACCTAAGTGCAAATAAGAAAACTACGGGGTCCTGGATGCAAATATCACAGAAATATTTGAACTACGACTTAAAGTTTATGGACTGAAATGAAATACAAAATTTGGCGAGGGGGACAGTGCAAAATACCCATGCCTTATCTCCTCGTGCGCGATCGAACGGCGGAGGGCCGCTCACTTATCCACGTGGCGCGTGCACAACGCGCGATGACGGTTCGGCGATGATCGGTGGAGATCAGATCTAGCGAAGAGATCGACGGCAGAAGGTGGCCAAGATCTGACGGTTGAGGTGCGATCTGGAGCGGGCCTAGGATCGGACGGTGGAGGCACCCGGAGGAAGAACAGGGAAGAACTTCGCCGAGACGAAGTTCCTCCGGCGAGCTGACGCGACTCCGGTGGTCTGGACCGCAACAAAAAGGTTCGGGAGACTCCTGCGATGATGCTCTGGCGTATGGGGCCCTCAAAATCGCCGGAGAGGCACTGTGGTGCTGCTGCAGAAGCGGCGGAGCTCGAAGCTCCAGGTATCTCCGGCGGAGGTTGAATCCGAGTCCCCAGGCGATGTAATGCTCCGGGTACCTGCAAATATGGGTGAGAGGGTCCAGGGCAAACTGCCTGGACCCCGCGGAGGTGTAGTGGAAGTCGGAGATGGTCGGTGAAGGCGAGGGAACGACAACCAGAGGCGCGCTCCGGCGATGAGCTATGGGAGATGGATCGATCGATGTCGTTCGGATATTTTTAAGGATTTTTGATACTGTAGCTAAGGGGAATGAAATGAAGCAAAAATGAGAGGGAAAATGGCATACCTCGAAGGTGGATGACCTGAGGTGGAGGAACCTCGACGCCGGTGGTCGGCGGAGGTGGTGGAGCCGCTACAGAGCCTCCTCGACTCGCCTGAGGGTGTGGATGCGGAGCTGTCACTCCAGCAACACGAAGAGAACAACAAGGAGGAGAATTAATGTCTAAGAAGGGTTCAAAATTGGGCTTGAAGGTGGTGGGGCGTTTAAGTAGAAGATGATGGCGTCTCCTTCAAGCCAGACTCACGCGCGAATGATGGAGATATGGCTGGATCCGAATACATGGCGTGGGAGAGTGGTGATCGGGGATGAAGTCCCAAGAAGGAATCGAGGCGTGAGGACGAATGGATCGAGCTCGAAAATTGGGGGAAGTCGGGGAAAAAATATGGGTGTCAGAAATGGCAGGCCTTGGTCAGGGAGTTGACCGAGGTCAACTCTAGACCGCACCTGGTTGGTCCACGTGGACCAACCAGAGAAATCCAGGCAGAAATTATTGAAAAATTCAAAATAAAATAGTAAATGACATTATTAAATTTAGATTATTAAATAAAAAATATTTATTATTTTATGTAGTATTTTATTCTGATTTTTAATTATTTTTATGGAGTATATTTTTCAAGTTTTCTTTTATACCCTTTATAGGTATAATATCTATATATTTTATTCTTTTATTTTTATTTTATGTATTTTAATTTTATTTATTTTTGTCTATTATTTTATAAAATTATAAAATACTTTTATACATGTAAATATATTTTTATTTCATTTTTCTGATATGTTTTGTATACTTAATAAAATAAAGGAATATATTGTATAGATATACATATAGGTATAATACCTGTATGATCTATATATGTTTATTTTTATTTTGAGTTTTCTTTGCATTTTTATTCTGATTTTAATGCACATATAGATTATAAGTAATATTTACAAGATTATAAAAATATAAAAATATAAAAATAATGAATAAATAATAAATTGAATATTTTAATCTGTACAAGTATACAATGTGGGTCCAAAACTCAACTTTCAAACCGTAGCTCCGCCAAATGCGAAACCACCACCATTGGATAGATTATTTTATTCTATATACAATTAAAGGTGATTTTGATGCATTTGGAGCTGTCATTTGTGAGATATGGGTCTGGGAAGTTGGGATTCTGGATTTTTATTCAGACCATAACTTTTTATCTGTATATCATTTTTCAGTGAAATCAATTTTGCATTTTTCTTTATTTAATTATCTACAAATTTCATGTACAAAGTTTTTATTTGATGTATAAAAAGTGGAACCAAAAATAGGTCCCAAAATGAATAAAGAATGAATTAAATAATATAGGTATTTGACCCTTATCTCCCCCTACTTTATTCCTTGTCGACCTATTCACAAGATGCCTAGGTCTCGGAGTTTCGGGTCATTAAATATTTACAATATTTTATTCTTTTTCTTTTCTTTTATTTATTATATAATTTTAGCTTTAATTCCAGTATTTTATACACTAATGGAGTGCACATGTATGAATGCTAAGATGATGGAATTAATGCTATTTACAAGCATTTGCTAGGGTTTTTGATGCCAAAATGATAGAATAAAGATGATGAAATGTGGATTCATCATCCCCCTATACTTTACCTTTGCTAGTTCCTAGCAAACACTTATGCAATAAGTGCAAAAAGAAAAGAAAGAAAAGAAAAAGAAGAACTTGAATTTAGTTTAATTATCAAACTTGTCTTCACAAAATCAAAGTTTGGAGCTTAAGTCAGACCTTTGGAATTTTTGTGCGGGTGGAACCTTAGTGAGAACCGTGTTTGAAATCCAACAGTCCTTGAGAATCCCAAAACTCTGTCCAAGTCTCCTCAATAGCCAGGTCAGATATACTTCAACTCATACGCAAACTCTTACGACTATGAATCTGACTCGTACAGTGTAAGTGATGGTGGCTCTCCCCAACTAGAATGACAAAGAGACTGACTTCTCCAGTACGACAACCCAATGATTCCCCAATCCAATAACTCCATCCTCGAGGAGCGGGGTATTCCCTTCTAAGTTCAAGTGGCAACTAGCTCAAGAGGAGGGGGTGAAGAGAAGAATGGACGGTAGCCAGTGTAGCTACCTATCCTGGGATGCAAGACCAGTGTAGACAAGTCATCCTGCTGCAGGCTCACATGATATGACTTTGGAACTCAAGCTTGCTTATTGATTTTGTACATACTTTGCCGGCTTTTTATTTTTGTACATGCCTGAACTCTTTTTTTTTGAATACTATATACAGCAGCATTTACATAAGGAGTTTTTTCTCTTGAGCCAGTAGACTATCCCTCTTTTGAAGCTTTATTGCAACCCGCAGCCTCCTATCTTTAGACTTCCTAATCACTGGACGGGTTGGGGTGCACTTCCCTCCCTAGAGGAGGACAAATGTTTCCACTTGTGTGCGTCTCATACCGGCAAATCCAATCCCCTCACCACTCCAACTGAGTTGAGCCATGTGAAAGGTGCAGGTATCCAAGTTAGGTCATTATCAACAAGAGTCGTGCGTGTGCTCCGAAATACTCTACTTAGGCAGTCAAGAATCCATTGAACCAAGTCCCGTGATCCTCAAAGAATTAAGTCAACTAGACCTGAAGTACCTCAAACCCAGTTCCTCTAAGGTTCATGTTATTAGGTAGATTTTAAGGTCCAATCAAGCTCCAATCTCCGGATTTTACTTAGACTTGTTCAACTAACAAACTCAATCCGAAAAATGCGAATGCTATGTAGAAAATATTTTTGTGATGCAATTTTCAAAGATTTTGAACTTTTTGTGGTTTTTTGAAAAGATGATGCATGCATATGCAGATGCATTTTTTGTGCATTTTTTTAAAAGATTTTTCAAATGTTTTTGGATTTTTAATTTTGCGAATGTTTTTGGGAATTGTTTGAAAACAAAAAGATTTTGGCTAAAAACTAGGTTAAAATATGTACACGGGAGTGCTTCTTATATTTACAAGAAGTGGATTTTAAGAATTTACAAGGGTAAGTGGTCAGTTTTATACATATATATATAAGTAGTGAATTTTGGTGAGATGTCTGCGTTCCTCAAACTTATTTGACACAGGTTTTTCAAACAATTTTTGAAAACTATAGTCCAAAATAATTTTTACAAACATTTTTACAAACATGTACAGACATTTGAAAATCATTTTGCTAAGGTTTTCAAAACAGTATATATAGATTTTTCAAATATTTTTGCAACCATTTTTCAAACCATTTGCAAATCATTTTTCAAACATTTATTTCACACAAAGAAAATAAATTTTACAAACCACACATTTTTACACAGGTTGAAAACATGTAACAAAACATTTTCAAAATAGTTTTCAATAGATGTTCACAAAGATTTTCAAACTATTTTTCAAACATTTCGCAAAAAACATTTTCACATGATTTATTAATCAGTATATACAAAAAGAATTTGAGGAATGATAACATTTTTTTGTTAAAGATTTTTAATGAATTTTAAAGAATTATTAGCCATATTATTGAGAAAATATGAAAGTACGAGTTATGGATAGAGTATATACATAGTATATACGACCCCCCTATACTTAGCTTGAGCTATGTCCTCATAGATCGGAGAGAAAAGAGAAGACATAACTCGTACTAAGTATAGACAAGTCTAAAGAATAAAGAAATAAAGGAATGTATCAAATAATGAACTAATGAGAAGTTGACCGTCCCCCCTATACTTGGGATCAAATAATCCTAAGTATAGCAGACTGTACATAACGCAGGGAGGGTCAAGGGTGGGAATGAACAGATCGTACTCAGATTGTCTCCCCCTATACTTAGGGTAAGATATCCCTAAGTATAGACAAGAAGAGGAGACAATGGAGAGGATCGAAAAATAGAGAAACTCGGGGTGCACGCCCCCTATACTTAGGACAAAGTACATCTTAAGTATGGAAAACTGTCTACAAGGGCGGCACCTTTTTGATAGATAAAGAAAAGGAAAAGAAGAAAAGAAGAAAAGATATCAACATATGACAGAGTGATATAGACAGATGAAAACGGGAGAAGAGATCGGAGGATATACACACCACTCCCCCTATACTTAGGGTAAAAGAAGCCCTAAGTATAGGCAACGACAGGAGTGATGACACAGAACGAGGAATGAACACTCGGCTCGTCCACCCCTCCTAAACGTAGGACAAAGTACGTACTAAGCTAGGCAAACACGAGGAATGGGTAGATGAGCAATATGGGAGAGACAAAGATGAACAAAGGAGAATGTACAACAGAGGTGGATGTACATATGATCAAGAAGGCCGAAAGCTAACCTTCTTGCGAGACCGCTGAGGGATAGATCTGGTGTGGTGTATGTCGACATCGGGATCCATAGTAGACGGAATCCAATCAGGGTCGACACGGTGAAGGCCCTCAGTGGAATCGAATCGGAAAGGGACGAACTGATCAATGGAAGTAGTATGGCTAGGTTCTCCCTTGGTGGTCCTATGGTGTGAAGGCACGGACTGGTGAGTGGAAGAAGTACGACTAGGTCCGGCCTTGGAGGTCTCGCAGATGTCAAAGTGGAATGGCACAAACTCATCATCCTCGGAAGAAGTGTAATCGGAGTCATCATGCGAGTCTTCGTCTAGGTCAAATCAAAAGGAACGAAATCATCAGTGGAAGTATACGAACTCAGATAGTCCTCAAGAGTCTCACTTGAATCACTGTCTTCAATAAGAGGTCTGAATTTATCAAAATAAATGGCAGCATCATAACCGACCTCAATCATCTTCACTTGTGAAGGGCCAGGAACGGATTTATCAGTGGAAGTAGTCAAACAAGGTCCGTCCTGTCTAGTCTTACCTAGGTCACTCGTTTCCTTATGAGGTCTCTCAAAATAATGGGGAACATCATAAACATCCTCAATCATCTTGGTATCTGCCCTCCGCTCAAATGGATCAATCACAGAAATGCTTTGGATTTCATCAACACATCGCCACACACCAGGAGGAGGAACTGCGGGGTCTATGCTTTCCGACTTCCTCCCCTTTCGGTGGATCCGTCAGGTCTCATCAGCGGTCGCTAAGGAAGCATCTCTAGTAACATCAGATCGGTCACAGGCCTCGGAGACAGCTATGATCGGTGAAGGTGCATCAGGTGCAGGTCTCTGGTCAACTGTGGGTGCGGTGATCAACACTTCGCTCTCGTCAACAGGACGGAAGCGAACCTCTCCTGATCCATAGTCGATAACGACCCTCGCAGAGGCGAGGAATGGTCGTCCCAGGATGATTGGAGATGGCTCCCCTGTGGAGGTCTCCATGGGCAACACGACAAAATCAACATGGTGGCTCGTGCCCTGAATAGAAATGACGGCGTTTTCAAGGATACCCTTTGGCCTCTTGATTGATCCATCATCAAACTGAACGATCATCCTGGTTTTCTTTAGAGGCCCTAAGTGAAGAGACTGTACCAGTGAGAAGGGTAATATACTAATAGATGCATCGCCGTCCAGGAGAGTGCGATCACAAGTGTAGTCAGAGATGGTGCAAGTGATGAAAGGTGTAGTTGTGTTCTTCTTCTTGGGAATGGGACGGTGTGTAATGGCGAGGGCAGTGGCCATGGTCAGAATGTGACGCTCAGATCTGCTCCTCCGCTTTCTCTTCTTGGGAAGAGGAGTAGACATATAGGTCATGGCCTGCTGAAGTGGGGCACGGATGATCTCATGAATAGTAGCCACCACTTCGGGTTCAGATAACATTTTTTTGAATTTTTGGACTTCCTCCATACAAGGGAGGAAGTCAGAATCAGTATATGCACGAGGCATGCCAAGAGCAGTCTGTACAGCGGCATCCTCGGGGTCAAAGGTGGGACTAGGTTTGAATGGATGTGTGGTCAAGGGGTCTGGCAAGTGAACTCTCTCCTCAAAATATTGATCAACCAAGTGTCTCCCTAACTCTTTTTGTATTTTTTACATTTTTCTCATTTTTTTGTATTTTTGGCGATTGCAAGCTCCCATGATCACCTACAAGTGAAGCCGTATTTCCGACGAAAGGAGCATCAATCTGATTCTTCCTCAAGAAAGCAATATCATCATTCATCAAATCAATGCGCTTTGTCATCCGATTCAAGATATCACTCATAGAGATCGAGGGAGGTGACTCCATCAGGTCAGACTCGGGTGGATGTGAAGGCGGAGATGGATAATATACAGGTGGGGGTGGATGTGGGTAGAAGTCCGAAGTCTGATACTGTGGCTGAGGCGGGTATGTACAAAAATCAGAAAAAGTAGGAGGAGGATCCTCCTGATAAAAGGGAGGTGGACCGGCTGGAGGGTACGAGGAATCCGTAAAATCCGGATAAAAATCGCTCCAGGGATCCATCTCGAAAACAAAAGGAAAATGATTCGAGGGAGCACGAAGGTCAAATCAAGAGAGTGAAGAAGAAGGCGCAAGTGCGTAGAAGCGATCTAGGACACACACAAATTAATCACAGACAAAAATGAAACACGACAAACCCTCACTTCACCTACTCAACTCGGTAGAGATCGAAAATTCGGTCTTTTTATCTTGTCTGTTTTAGAGTTAGGTGAGAAGTCCAAAATTGCGCAAACACTTAGGGGGTTGAATGGGATTTTAGGCTCTAACCTTAGTGTGTGCGCGGGCAATGTAAAACGAAGACAATGAGGGGATTACTCGCCCCAAGACAAGATTTTTCTTTTTGATCGGTTTTAGGGTCAAGTAATATTAGCAGTCTCAATTTTATGGATTATCACTTTTTTTATTTTTAGTGAGTAATGCACGCGCCTAATGAGGAGTCAATTTTACTTAGCACCTAGGTGATCAAAATCAGAGGAGAGTCGGAAAAGCAATGCAAGCGGCAAAAACGATGATGAATGCTAAAGCGTAAATGCTCACCTTGCCTCCAGCACTCTACATGCAAAGATGCTCAGCAGAATTGAAACCTATCTATATGCAAATGCAAAACCGATGAAATCGCCCTAAGTTCAGAAAATGCTATTAGCAGGAAGAACCACAAGTTGACCGCCAATCCTCAACCCTAGAGTCCGGTCTAGGCTCACCCCTCCTCTGCTCAACACACTTGAGTTTAGGAGAAAGCGCTTTGCGGGGAGAGCTCGCGGCGCTTACGGATTGAAGATGATGATCAACTGTTTAAAATTTAACTAAGTCCAGAACGTACTATAGGTACATGCAATGTTGATTAAGGTGTTTGGACCTAATTCTACGCAAGCAATCCTAAAACTAGGGGCTCAATCACACAAAATAAATAAAATCGAAAAACAAAACAAAATAAAAGAATGCGAAGGAAAATGCGAGAAAAGCCGCGGCGAGCCCCCAGGTGTACAAACACCTGGAAGTTAGGCTCGATAGTTCAAATGTCCGGGGGTACCTGTATTATTACAATAAGTAGTCTCTCTCTCACTACAAATTACAAAATAAATACAAGAAAAATAAAATGCTCAAAAGCGGTCTTCAGACACTCCAAGTCCGCCTCTGTGCTAGGTCAAACCCGCCTCACGTGGGTGCACATGTGCTCCAAGAGGGGCTCCTCCGTCGATCCGCGTACCTCGCACAAAATCCAAACAAGGAGAGTGGTCAGACAATTCAACAATGTATGTCAATAAAAATAAAAATAAAATAGCGAAAAGAAAAGCCGCAGAGTAGACAACCAACCACAAGCACAAAACAAAAACTGATCTACGCGTTGTTGCTCCCCGGCAACGGCGCCATTTGATTAAGCCAAAATTCACAGGGTCTATGAGTATGTCTCACACAAGGCGGAGGCAACCGAGGTCGCTGCGGTGACCCGCAATGAAATCTGGACTAAAATCAAAAATTAACCCACACAACAAATCAACAATTAGAAATAAATGTGGAGTTAAAATTTATTTTTAACTCTGCACAAAATGTATAGCAAGCAAGTATGCAGAGAGTTCGAACACAGGGAGCAAACAGGGTAGAAGCACAAAAGTGTGTGAGTGAAAGTGAGTGTTGTCTACACTAAGCAAGCAACGGTCTTTTGGGTTTTGAATTTTTAATTTTTAATTTTTTTATATTTTTTTATTTATATTTTATTTTTGTATTTTGATTTTTAAAATTTTGATTTTTATAATTTTATATTTTATATTTTTTTCAATATCGGAATATAGACGCAATGTAATATAAGGGGTGATAAAATATTAATAAAATATGAAAAAATAACCAAAAATTCAGAGATAAAATGTTTTTGATATTTTTAGGATTTTTTACTATTTTTGTGATTTTTGGGTATTTTTCAAGGTGTTTTTGGTATTTTTAAACACTGAAATAAATGAAAACAGTGGGGAAGCTACTGGCAGGAGACAAAATGAGAATTAAAAATAGCAAATAGCCACCAAAATTTTCCACTATTTTTTAATTAAAGATAATAAAATATAGGACAACTAGGAGCCGAGTTTGTCTTTTTTCGAGTTTTCTTTGATTTTATAATTTTTTTTTGAAATTTTTATGTATTTTCTAATTGTTAAGGTTTTTCTTTTGCAATTTTTAGTGATTTTTGGACTGACACTAAAAGAGGTTAAAATACATACTAGGGAATTTTTTTGGAATTTTTCGAGATATTTTGATATTTTTTTGGCATTTTCTAAGCTAGACAGTGAATAAAGAGCATGTTTTTGATTTTTAATAAATATTAAAAAGCAATAAAATTAAAAACTAAAAATATGGCGTTACAGTACAAGCACACATGAGCTTAACTCTAATTTTTGAGAATTTTTGGACTTAAAATGATGGTCGAAATAAATAAGTCAAGTTTACAAAAATATCACAGCCTCGCAGGGGTATAAGTGCAATTATCAGAACATCCAGGGGCACATATGCAATTTTCCACAAAAATACAAGTTTCTGGACTAAAAACAAATACCCAAACCCGGAGGGGGTTCAGTGCAAAATGTCCAACTCACGCGCACTGGGCACGTGACCTGGCAGGGGTATTCTTGCAATATTACAAAGTTCCAGGGGCTCAGATGCAATTTCTCCAAAACATTACAACTTAATTAAAAAGTTCATGGACCTAAGCAAAATAAACAAACCCCAGGGGGGTCCTTGCAAAATACCCAGCCCCCTCACGCGCACGAGCACGTGAGGTGACGTGGATAGGACCTAAGTGCAAATAAGAAAACTATAGGGTCCTGGATGCAAATATCACAGAAATATTTGAACTACGACTTAAAGTTTATGGACTGAAATGAAATACAAAATTTGGCGAGGGGGACAGTGCAAAATACCCATGCCTTATCTCCTCGTGCGCGATCGAACGGCGGAGGGCCGCTCACTTATCCACATGGCGCGCGCACAACGCGCGATGACGGTTCAACGATGATCGGTGGAGATCAGATCTGGCAAAGAGATCGACGGCAGAAGGTGGCCAAGATCTGACGGCTGAGGTGCGATCTGGAGCGGGCCTAGGATCGGACGGTGGAGGCACCCGGAGGAAGAACGGGGAAGAACTTCGCTGAGACGAAGTTCCTCCGGCGAGCTGACGCGACTCCGGTGGTCTGGACCGCAACAAAAAGGTCCGGGAGACTCCTGCGATGATGCTCTGGCGTATGGGGCCCTCAAAATCGCCGGAGAGGCACTGTGGCGCTGCTGCAGAAGCGGCGGAGCTCGAAGCTCCAGGTATCTCCGACGGAGGTCGAATCCGAGTCCCCAGGCGATGTAATGCTCCTGGTACCTGCAAATATGGGTGAGAGGGTCCAGGGCAAACTGCCTGGACCCTGCGGAGGTGTAGTGGAAGTCGGAGATGGTCGGTGAAGGCGAGGGAACGACAACCGGAGGTGCGCTCCGGCGATGAGCTATGGGAGATGGATCGATCGATGGCGTTCGGATAAAGGGGAATGAAATGAAGCGAAAATGAGAGGGAAAATGGCATACCTCGAATGTGGATGACCTGAGGTGGAGGAACCTCGACGCCGGTGGTCGGCGGAGGTGGTGGAGCCGCTACAGAGCCTCCTCGACTCGCCTGAGGGTGTGGATGCGGAGCTGTCACCTCCAGCAACACGAAGAGCACAACAGGGAGGAGAATTAATGGCTAAGAAGGGTTCAAAATTGGGCTTGAAGGTGGCGGGGCGTTTAAGTAGAAGATGATGGCGTCTCCTTCAAGCCAGACTCACGCGCGAATGATGGAGATATGGCTGGATCCGAATACATGGCGTGGGAGAGTGGTGATCGGAGATGAAGTCCCAAGAAGGAATCGAGGCGTGAGGACGAACGGATCGAGCTCGAAAATTGGGGGAAGTCGGGAAAAAAATCTGGGTGTCAGAAATGGTAGGCCTCGGTCAGGGAGTTGACCGAGGTCAACTCTAGACCGCACCTGGTTGGTCCACGTGGACCAACCAGAGAAATCCAGGAAGAAATTATTGAAAAATTCAAAATAAAATAGTAAATGACACTATTAAATTTAGGTTATTAAATAAAAAATATTTATTATTTTATGTAGTATTTTATTCTGATTTTTAATTATTTTTATGGAGTATATTTTTTCAAGTTTTCTTTTATACCCTTTATAGGTATAATATCTATATATTTTATTCTTTTAATTTTATTTTGTGTATTTTAATTTTATTTATTTTTGTCTATTATTTTATAAAATTATAAAATACTTTTATACATGTAAATATATTTTTATTTCATTTTTCTGATATGTTTTGTATACTTAATAAAATAAAGGAATATATTGTATAGATATACATATAGGTATAATACCTGTATGATCTATATATGTTTATTTTTATTTTGAGTTTTCTTTGCATTTTTATTATGATTTTAATGCACATATAGATTATAAGTAATATTTACAAGATTATAAAAATATAAAAATATAAAAATAATGAATAAATAATAAATTGAATATTTTAATCTGTACAATTATACAATGTGGGTCCAAAACTCAACTTTCAAATCGTAGCTCCGCCAAATGCGAAACCACCACCATTGGATAGATTATTTTATTCTATATACAATTAAAGGTGATTTTGATGCATTTGGAGTTGTCATTTGTGAGATACGAGTCTGAGAAGTTGGGATTCTGGATTTTTATTTAGACCATAACTTTTTATCTGTATATCATTTTTCAGTGAAATCAATTTTGCATTTTTATTTATTTAATTATATGCAACTTTCATGTACAAAGTTTCTTTATTTGATGTATAAAAAGTGGAACCAAAAATAGGTCCCAAAATGAATAAAGAATGAATTAAATAATATAGGTATTTGACCCTTATCTCTCCCTACTTTATTCCTTGTCGACCTATTCATCAAGATGCCTAGGTCTCGGGGTTTCGGGTCATAAAATATTTACAATATTTTATTCTTTTTATTTTCTTTTATTTATTCTATAATTTTGGCTTTAATTCCAGTATTTTATACACTAATGGAGTGCACATGTATGAATGCTAAGATGATGGAATTAATGCTATTTACAGGCATTTGCTAGGGTTTTTGATGCCAAAATGATAGAATAAAGATGATGAAATGTGGATTCATCATTAGGTTACATAACTTGGCCACTTCAGATATTATATTGTTAATGGTCTACAAAGTTAAATCAGAATAATTACTTTTTAGTTAATAATTTGAAGATTTAGATCGAGGACACAATTGATATTATTGAATGCTATTCAATAACGTGATCTTTATTCTGAGAAGAGATGGCAAGCTTATTAGTTGATTAATGTTCGGACGATGCTATTGATGCATGTCCTTTACATAAAAATAAAGATTAAAAGTTTTCAGATTAGTCAAGTTAAATTAGTTAACTCGACGAGATTTAGATAGATGAAGTCTTGCTTTGGAAAATTATCCTTTGACCATATATATGTATATACAGGGAAAACTTCAAATGAGGTGGGTTATTTCTTGGTTATGTAAAAGCCATGGACAACTTAGTAAATAAATAAAAAGGTTTATAACCATAAACTACAAATTGTAAACTACAATTATCACATTGTAAAAAACATGTATATATATAACTAATGTTTTCCTTCAATATAATAAATATCTTTTAATTTTTGTCTCCGTCTACTTGTAATATTTATATTTACTTATCGAATCCAAGGTCAAACATCATGTAAATTATAAGCTAAATATTAAAATATATTAAAATATGAAATATGAATATATGCACTTCACAATTTTTTATGTTAAAGTAAATAAAACAATTTATAACATGTCTAATGTGGACATTTGTGTATTTTTGTCTATTAGAGAACAATGTGTATTCAACTGAGGCTATGTGTATCCACTTTGTTTCAAGTTAAATAACCCTCTTGTGATTTTTTTATAACAAGATCGTTAATTTTGGGGGTCTGGGTGTCCCCGCTCATTGATCAAAGAAAGATATTACAATGACGCAGAGATGAGGAATCTAGCATTTACATGAAACAACCAACGCAAAATGGTCAGCATGGCCTTCAAAACTAGTAGACTGCGCACTATCTTTGAACTTTCTAAGTGATTTTTCCTTTGCCTTTATATGCCTTGGAGTTTTCTTCTTTGGAGACTTTAATTTTTTGTGGAGCTTCCAATTGTATTCAGATCCAGAAGACTTTAAAGACTCACTAAAATTCTCCTATGAATCATCCTCAACTTCACTTTCTTCTGATGTATTGCAGCATTTTAAATTTCCAAGGTTGTTGGAAGGAATATCCAACACTCTGGTGTTCAAGAAACAATGTAATTGTTGCTGATCTTGCTTCTTTGTCAATGACCAAGGAGGAGTCATGAAGAGATCCTCAATGGCTTCTCCTTGCTCTTGCTTCTTCAACAGCTGCATCAAGAGATTGTGAGGAGCAGATCCCCCACAAGGTTGTTCCTGATGTTGCATCTGGTTTTGCCATTGTGAAGAATTGAAGAAGTCTGAACTGGGGCAGAACCTCCACATTGCAAGTGCTTTCCTTTCATCTTCAATTTGGAAGGGATAGGAGATATGTTCCCATATAGATCATCCTTAATCCCCAAATATTTCTCCCTTTTAGATTCGTTTCTAACCTCAGTCCTACACTCTTTGATATAATCATCAAGATGTAGTGGTTCAGTACTGCATATTCGCAATTCCACTGTAATGGGTGATATAATTATCTCGTCTTCAACAATTGAATTGGCTTCAGCTTTGTTTCCATTTCTTCGAGTTGGTGCTCTTGATGTTCTTTAAGATCATGCTCCTTCTGTTAGGATGGGTCTTCTATTTGCAACTCTGCATCCTTATGCAATGGAACATAAAGGAGTTGCTTCCATCCTCAAATGAGTTTGTTGTTGTAGAGGTCTCTCCATAGATTGTTTCCTATGTAATAAAAAACTTTTCTTCGACATTAAAGTATCTGAATTCATTGGCTTAGAAGGAGCTGCATCACAAGTCTGAAATGAATCGGCCTCAATTAATTCATCGATAGCATCCTTGTCCTCCTCCTCATGTAGCAACTACTGAGCTACTGAAGGTGTCCCAGCACAATCATCCTTTTTCTTTTCTTTGAACTCTTCTTGCTTTTTTACTTTGGTCCAGTCTCCCTCAACGGCATCTCCATGCTACTGCTAAATAATTGAAGACTCCTGGTTCATCTCATCAATATGAATCCTTTCCCAATCAAAGGATGGTTAGCATTTCGGGGCATTGAAACCCCCAATTCATCAAGTTTAACATCTTAAGAGTCAAGGGGAGTGTTGTTCCTTTTGTTGTTGCATCTGTTGCTTCAAATCTTCTGCTTCCTTCTACTTCTATTGTTACATAAGTTATCATTCTTTTTGTTGTTGCTGTTGAGATGATTCATCATCTCCCAAGTGATCCTTCTTATGATTATTTATCACATTAAAGTTTAATTAATGTGGACATACACACCGTGCATCCCTATATATCGGGTGGTATGTGGCCCTGCACAATGGGAGGCGTGTGCAATACATTGGGAGATTTCATTACTTTCAAAGTGTTATATTTTTTCACAAAACTAATAGATTCACTTTCGATGAGATGTTTCAGTTCAATGATCGTGGATTTTGATGTGTGTAGGTGGAAGATAGATTCTTTTGCATGTACATTCCCAATAATATAACATTAAACACAATATTAGGAACAACTTTAGGATCACATGGCTCCATATACCTATCATAAATCAGCCAAATCGACTTAAATGCTCGGTCAACATAAATGTATATATTTTATGAATATCTTGAAGTCCACGTGTGTAGCACATACATTTGAGAGGCGCAAGGTATCTATATAATATGTCATTTATGTTGGTATTCCTTAGTTCAGAGGTCCCAAACTAAAGGAGTCCTTAAAGATTCAAATACTGGATTAAGACTATCATCGCTACATATATGTTAGTGTTTATATCTAAGCAACTTTTTTAGAAATATAACCCCATTCATCTTCGATATACGAGATTAATATTAATAGACTTCAACTATTGTTACTTTGGTGACAATTTTAAAGGCTATAAAGGATGATAGTCTTGTTCAATGTTTAGTGTAGAATGCATGTAGCAACGATGGTCTTGTTCAGTATTTGAATCTTTAAGGACGACACAAGAGATTATAATATTATAGTGCTTTTCTTATCTCCTAGATTAAGTACTTTAAATTGAGCCAATGTCTTGTAAGCACTTTGGATAAACATCTCAAATCTTTATTTCATGATTAGGATGACAAGTAATAGGGGGTGGATGTACAACTGTGTCTAAGGCGGACACTTGTTAGAGTCATCTAAACATGGTGTAGAGGAGTTTGTTGCATTTCCTTAAGCCAACGGTTCTACTGTTGTTTATTCAAACAACACCATTATATCCCCATGTCACTAGTGTCATTTATTTTAGACGAAGGCTAAAGATGAAGTACAATTACACATTTACGGGAATGGTTTTATGGAGAGTTATTATACGTGGTGGAGACACGACAAAATCATTTTACCTCCGGTGATTGAATCAAATGACGTCCCGAATATTAATCCATTTTTTAAATGGTGATGAATGTAGCCAGATCTGAATTCAATACCAAAGAACCACATGGAGAGTCAGATGAATTTTGCAACTCTTAAAAAAGGTATAAGAATCATTATGGTTAGGTTGCAAGACATATTCGAAACTCTCGGTAGTTTCAGAGCTTTTAGGGATGAAAATGGAATATAATATGATAGATAGGAATTTTGGATACGATGTTGATTATTTTGAAGAAAATATTGCCTGAAGATCATGAATTACCCAGAAAGTACTATAAAATAAAAAATGATGAGGAAGATGGATTTAGCAGAGGTGAAGTTTTATTATTATATAAATCAATGTATACTGTATAAGATGAAAATAAGAATCTGGCACATTTTCCCTAATGTAACGAGCCTACATATCAAGACTCTGGTAAAAGTGGAAGAAAAGTTGGATGAAAAATTTCACATTACCTTCCACTAACACCTCTGTTAAAGATATTATATTATTGTAAGAAAATAACAATCGAGATGTTGTGCCATACTGATCATACTCGATAAGATTATATGAAACATCCATCAGATTTAGAGAGTGGGAAAACTATGATGGTTGCTTTTCCATCGTTCGTAAGGGGGAAAGGAATTGTGTTATAGTCTTATATACAAACGGATTCAATCCACACGATAGAAGTAAGATTATTCATGTTGGTCAGCAATGAGAACTCCTTATAATCTACTTCCGTTGTTTTATAGTAAGCGATAATTCATGTTACGATCACTTCTAGTGCTGGAACTCATCCATCCTAGGAAATACATTGATGTGTATTTACAACCTCTTAAAGATGAGTTCAAAAATCTATAGATTAACGAAGCTGGTATGGACGACGTCAATAAATGTCATACATTTAACATTAAAACTGGCTTCACTTTGGATGATAAATGACTTTTCAGCTTATAGAATGTTATCTAGATAGAGTACTCATTGACGAAAGAGTTTCCCTTATTACATGGAGAGTACAAAATTGTTCCAACTTCAACATGGTAGAAAATCTTTTTTTTTTATTTTTGCATGTTTCTTTAGAAAGATCATCTGTACATGAGACAAAAATAAGCATTCAAAAGTAATACAATTGAATTATCCGATCCTTCGTCAATGAAGACCAGTTACATGTTATCAGAGTTCGAAGAATTTGAAAATTCTACACTCGATACCGGAGATCACTCAACCTTTATCAGGTTTTGGTGAAACTCATAATTGGACAAAGAAAAGTATTTTCCGCGAGTTATCGTATTGGAGTAAGCTTTTGATTCGACGTAAATTATATGTTACGCATATCAAAAAAATATTTTCGATAAGATATTTTATATAGTTATGAATATCACTAGACGGATGAAGAATACAATTAATTCTCATCATGATTTAAAAATAATATGCAATCAGCTAGAGAGTTGTATATAAAGAGTTCGAAAATGGAAAAATCGAATTCTCAGAAGCAAAGGTATACCTTGGATAGGGTTCAAATGAAAAGTGTATGTGAATGGACCAGTGAGTTGAAATTTCTAGAAGGCTACGCATCGAATCTTTCAAATCTTGTTAGACTTGAAAAGGTTTTGTTTTAAAGCGATGATGAGTTACGATTGTAATGTCTCGATGGAATGGTTGTTATCAGTAACATTTAAAGGATTATTACTCAAAAATATTATGGATGTTCTATAAAATATCAGTTGATTTTTCCAGATTATATGCTCTACATGGATTCACACTAATGAGATGAGTTATCTTGGAAAGAATATTCCTATTATAATGTGTAATATGGATGAGATATTCCCATATGTATTTTTTTATTCGACGGAGCATATAATGATCCATCTACTATACAAGGTTAAGGCTAATTGGCTCGTTAAGTATAGATGGATGTATCCATTTGAAAGGTAATGATTAAATATATGTGTTTTCCCTTTATCACATTAATTTTTTATAGTATCGGATGCTCTATTTATCAGATTTATGTTCTTTCTGAAAGGAAAGTACAAAATAAAAGCTATGTCGATGGATCTATAAGTTCCCAATATACATATGAAGAAGTTGCAATCTTTTGTAAAAGGTATTTCCCCGATTAAGTGGAGACAATCCACAATAGATCTAAGTAGAAATGAATTAATATCTCAGAGGATGATTATCACATAAGCGTCTTTCGTCCAACGGCTCAGGCAATAGGAAAAGCGAGAAAATGTCCAATGTCAAAACAAGAGAAAGAAGTTGCTGAATTATATAGGTTAGACAATTATGAAGAAATAACACCTTATGCCGAGCATGTTAATCTCTATATTACTTTTTTATTAATGTTTAATTCTTATAACTTATTAGTGATATTCATTTTATTTGAAAATAGGGAATTTAGAAAGAAAATTAGTGACAAGAATATATCTTGGAATAAAGATTAGGTTGTTAATACTTACCGAATTCAATTTTCGGAATGGTTTAAGAACCAAATGAAAATCATGAGTGACAATGAAGAAAGGCTTAGGATGTTGAAAAAATTCTCAGAAGATCTGATATATTAGGTTCAGTCATACAATGATTGTTGTATTAATGATTATCATTTTCATAGAATAAATTCAAGTAGAAATTTAATCACTCAAAATTACGGAGTAATGGTTCGTGGATTTTGTTATGGAGAGGATAATATCGACTACTACGGAATCTTAAAAGAAGTTTTGAAAGTAGAGTACATTATTCCAGGACTCAATAAGATTTTCTTATTTCTATGTGATTGATATGACACGAAAAAGGACGTAGTTATTGATAAAAGGAATGATATGGTTGATGTGATTGTGGGGAAATATATACGATAATTTATCCTTGTTGTACAAGTGGATCAAGTATGTTATCTTCCTTAAGTATCATGAAAAGAAGTGTAATATGTAACAATTATATAAACTCCTGAAGTTACATAAATAAGGAGGACATCAGTGTAGATGGAAACTCAAATGAAGCTTTTATACATGATTACGATTGTCATAATATAGCAGAAGTTGTTCTCATCATTGATAATATTCCATTTGTGAATCTTGATGTAATAAGCACGGATTTAATGAAAGATGTGGATACTACAAATAATGATTCATATCACACGGACAGTAATGTGGGAAATAATGATATTTCTCAGCATTCGAGCTGTGAAGATTAATGTATAAAATTCGGTTAAATTTAAAACTACTTTTTAAACTTTTAATTAACTTTGTCCATGTTTATTTATAGACTGGCTAATTTTGGACGTGTAGGGTCACATGTATCTCAGTGATCTGGTCGGTCGTTCACTTCACAATCTCCCTCACCTTCAACCCCATCTACTTGTTAATGACCTCCTTTAGATGATATGCATGCAATTGTAGTGTGTTACCAATTTTTTGGTTGTCCTTCACCTCCATCATATGGAGGATTTTACAGTGAGACATCCTCTTCATACATTCCCGAGATAGTGTGTTACCATTTTCTTGGTTGTCCTTCACCTCCATCTTATGGACGATTTTACCGTGAGACATCCTCTTCATACATTCCCGAGCCCTGCCTTACACTGATTCCACACATCCTTCTATGTCATCGGCTTCTCCATCTTCTACACGTTAGAGTGTCGATGTGCATGTGCCATATGTGGGAGGTCAGACTTCTGATTCATACCCGGTTCTACATATTTTAGCTGATGGGAGGTAAATACCATTCATAAATTATCTTTTATCATTTTTTTCTTCATATATATCTATATATACTAATTCTCATTTTATGTATGGATTTCCTAAATAGCAACCCGATTGCTAAAGAAATAATGAATATTATCAAAGTGTATACGACATGCACATAGTTTCGGTGGTATCTCATTCTCACCATTGAGTAGGAGAGATATTCGACTTGTTCTTGATAAGAATCGTAAACTCAAAACTTAATTAATTCTTATATATTTAGTTAAGTGACATATTTTTGTACTTTTCAGGGACGTACCATTAGCCCCTGGTTTTGGGAAGGATGCTTGCTGTCGAGCTTTTACCCTTACAATGGAGAGAAGAATGAGCGATACAATTTTTAAGGCTAGAAGGGACTTGCACAAAATGACAAGTCTAGAGGAGATGGACTTAGAGGACATGAAGAGATTCCCCCGGCTTAGTGCATCACGAAGAGGTATTGAATTTTTTTTGCAAGTTAAAAATATGAAATTTTTTTATTTTTATCTGAATTTCTTATAATAATGTTTGCTACACATGGGTACGTTTTTGTGATCCTTTCAGCTCTAGTGCTGAGTTTGGGAGGAGGTTGATGGCTCTAAAAACCACAATCAAATGTGGGTTGAACTGGTAAATTTAAAAAGTTTATATACCATTTTTTGTTAATTTCAGACATTTTCATGACCGCACTTTATAGCACTACTAATTAGAAAGGATTATATATGTTGTAGCATGTGATAAAAATCGAATAATCAACAAATGACAACATAAAAATTAATCTGATATTTAATCAGTGTGATCAATTATTTATTTTTCTTGGACAAATCCCAAGTTCGAAATTTTGGAGGTAATATGAGGGTCTAGAATCAATTTTTGAACAACTTAGGAGTTAGGTTATCAAAAGCTGTATTTTTTTATGATTTTTTTTATTTTTATAATTTTTATGGATTTTGAAATAAAAATGCAATGAATTGAAACAAAAATGATGAATGAATTGTAATTTTTATGCAAGAAAATAAATGCAATGAGAGTAAATAAAAATGCAATGTAATATTTTTTATATTTTTTAAATGATGGTGAATAAATGCAATGAGAAGAACGAGAAGAAGCAGGATAATTAATGTACACCTAGATTCAATAACCAAGCCCCATGAATTTTCAGAGAATAATTTATCAATAAATATTAAGTTAAATCCCAAGAGATACAATCAATCCTCCATTAATTATGAGCAATAAAATAACATCAAAGAGAAATAGCTCAAAAATGAATGAATAATTCCCATTGATTTACTAATGATAAAAAACATCTCAAAATATACAATTAAATGTTCTATATGATAGATGATAACAAAAGCTTGAAAATGACATAAAGAACACAAATTTGGACCATATATGTTCAAGATATCAAAGGAAATAAGTTTAGGAGCATAAATATAATGAAAATAAATAGAATTGTCTCAAAAATAACCTTCACATAGACTTGTATGCAATTCTTATAGGTCGATGGGTGCTTCTTGCAATTTACCCTAGATGTGCGAGTTCGTTCGTGATTCTGAAATGATAAGGGGTTGTCTGTGCAAATTTCACCAAATCATGTATGTGTGTGATATGATGTCTGGTTTGTAATTCTTGAGAGTTGAAGGCGTGAATGCAAAATTTACCTAGATACGTAAAGCGTGTGATCGTGGCATGGTTCGAGTGACGACCCTCCAAGTAGCACAATGCCACTGCTCTGGTATCCACCCGAGGCTCATGTGGTCAATCAAACTGTGGAGTTGGTTTCTGATCTTGATCGAAGGATTGCGGTTGGAGGTGCTTTTGATGGATGAGATCAAAGGGAAACCCCAATCGGAGGGCACCTGTAGTCCATAGGGGTTCCTGATAACGAGAGTTTCTGCGAGGGTCAAAATACGTCCCGCACAAGGCGGGGACGATAGTGTCGCTGAGGCGACCGCTCACAAAACCCTTGTTGATCAGAGATTAACCCACATTACAGAATAAGCCAATTAAGTCCCAAAATTGTGAATTAAAATTTATTAACTCTACCATAAAATGCATAGTGTATAAGCATGTAGAGGTCGAACCACAGAGAGTAAGAAAAATGGGTAGCCTATAGGTCTTTATTTTCATCCCAGTCATCCTTAAATAGATCCTCTTTTTGTGGGTTTTAATTTAATTTTTCTCTTTTTTTTAATTACTCTTTTTTATGTTTTTTATAATTTTTAAATATATATTTTTTTCCTTTTTATACAATATATATATAGAGAGAGAGAAATATATATAAGAGGAGAGGGGAATATAATGTATGGATACATGTATATAAATATATACTCACAGCATATTAAATATATATATATTTTATTTTTTTCTTAATTAATTTTTTGTTATTTTTCTGGAATTTTACTAATTTATATGTATTTTTAGTTCCAAAATTGTCCCTAATATGGACTAATTAAATAGACCGAAAATAATTTGGGTTTTAAAAATATAAAATAAGTGTCAAAATTATCTAAATTAATTTTAATACATTAATAATAATATATAGATAATTATTAAATAGAAAAATACATATTTGGGATTTTTCTAGGGTTTTTATATTTTTTTGTTGGATTTTGGAGCTTTCTGATTTTTATATTTTTTTTCTTATTTTTAGGGTTTTTCATTTTCTGGACTCAAAAGAAATATAAATACACCATATATAATATTTTTGGAATTTTTCAAAATCATTTTATATTTTTTTGGTATTTTATAATTTAAACAGTGCAAAAATGGCTCTTTTTCATTTTTAATAAATGGATAAAATGTTCAAAAATGCCAAATAATTATGTGGCGTGAATCAACATGGTTGGGGGCATCTCTCCTAATTTTTGTGGATTTTTAGGACCAACTTAGGTTTTTTAATAAATACATTAAACACATAAAAACTAAACAGCCTGGCAGGGGCATAAATGCAATTAAAATAAAAGACAGGGGCTACATTGCTATTATACCAAAAGAAATAAACAATATTTAATGTTCTGGCATCATTCAATAATATACAATAACCGCTAGGGCATGGTTGCAATTTTCACGCGCCTCACGTTGGGCTGCACGTGAGGCTGGGAAGGGCCAACTTGTAATTTCTGAAAGTTTAGGGTCCTAATGCAAAAATCCCATATATTTTACAACGTTATATTTAATTTATAGTATTAAAAATTAAATACAGAAAGGGTGAGGGGCTCAGATGCAAATTACCCCTAAGGGTGTGCTGATGGACGGTAATCTGTGCGCCACTTATCTACGTGGCGGGCTCTGGAAGCTCGATACCCCTTCGCTGATCTTCGGTTGAGATTACATCTGATTCTCGATCGAACGGCCAAAGTGACTGCTTATTGGACGGCCAAGATCAGATCTGGAGTCGCCTCCTCCATCCGACGGTTGCTGCTGCTCACGAAGAACAGGGAGGAACAGTTGGCCTCCCTAGCTTCGATCGTCGATTCCTCTTCCTCCAGACGCTCTTTGGTGATGGCGATGGGCTCTCCACATCCGGTGAGGTGCTCCGCAGCTTCCGAGGTACTCAAGAAGGTCTAGGACCCCCTAAATCGGTTCAGCGAGCTCGGGGTAGCAAGGGGGGTCCTGGAACCTTGCAGGCGATCAAGACGAGTCCCAAGGGGCTCCATTTAGCTCCCGACCTGCACCAAAAGAATGAGGGGCTCGAGGGGGTCTCCCTCGACCAGGGGTTACGGCTTCAGAGGTAGAAAATGAACGTGGGCGGCGAGGTCCGGCGAAGTGAAGGACTTGGATCTCGATTCGCAGAGCTGGGGAAGCTCTGGTTGATCTGATGCAGGGGTTAGATGTAGAACGCGTAGGGGAATGAAATGGAGATGATGTGAGGGTCGGATCGAGGGTAGATCATGTTAGATAGGTGATGAACGTCAAATTTGCCTCTATAATATTATGGAATTATGCTGTAGTACAGGAGGCGAATTTTGTTCAGCAAAAACCACAGACCTTGAATGCTGTGGAATATTTATACTTGGCAAGTGTACCAAGGTCGAACACAGGGATACGAAGGCCTTATCTGAGTATTGAATTTTGATTCATGAAGTTCAATATGAATTAATCCCAATTTCAGGTTCATATGCAATGTACAAGGCAATGCAAAGTGATGCTATGATGCATGCATTTTTATCGGTTTTTATGCAAATATAAAGTGATGCATGAAATAAATATGCAAGAGAATAATAAAGCTTACAATTATACCCTAAAAATATGAGCAACAACGTAGAAATGAAATCAGTGCCATATTAATCATCACATTAAAAAGCGGTCATCGGATCAAAGCAAGACAAGGAGAGCAGAGTCCCAATATTTGCACATGAAAATTCACTTCATTTAAAATAGGAGCAAATGAGATAAATAAGTACGCTAAGATGAAGAGGACAAAACAAGGATCAAAACGACACTAAAATCATGCAATTTGGACCTACGATGCTCAAGTTATGAATGAAATAATGCAGGGGCATAATTGTAATAATAATGTAAGGAAATAAAGGGATAATTATTGCATTTAGGTCCCTAGAAGGACCTAAATGCAATTACCAAAAACCGCCTGGGCCTATATGATATTTTCCCATATGCGCGGGGGCCTTTTTGTAATTTTGGAAAACTTCGAGGGCCTCCCTGTAAATTACCCCAGGCGCGCACGTGAGGCACGCGCCTGGAGGACCAATTCGTAATTAGCAAATATTTCAGGGTCTTGTATGCAAATCTCCCGGACCCCACGTGCTCTGCACGTGGGAGACTAGGCTCGGAAGGCTGGCTGAGGCTCGTGCCACGTGGACGCATCTGATGGTACGGCGTGAGGCTCGGATAACCCGAGCCTTTCAGTTGGGAGTGAGGCTCGGGCTTCGACGTGGCATCGTCACAGCCATTCGATCCATTCGATCGAACGGCACCTGTACCATCTCCTTCATCGCGGGCCACCGGAGGAGGCGGGGCTCCGGCGACCTGCCAATAGCTCCGCCGTGCTCCTCGTTAGCATCTGAGCGTCGAGGAAGTTTGCTGGAGGCATGGCGAGGGTCCTGGAGCTCAGGCGAAGCTCCAAGGGTGTCTGGAGCTGCTCGGCAAGGCAAGGTCATCGGAGGAAGAGCTCGAGATCGGCGGGGCGAAGCGAGCTCCGATCAGTGAAGGGAAAGGACCTACAGACATTAGAATAGCCGAAGCGTGGAGTGTGAAAGTGATTGTGAGGTGAGTGGGCGGCCGTGAAGCGACGGAAAGCGGTGGCCGGAGGTTTCTTCGCCGGCGGAGCAGGTGAAGAGGGGGGTCGGTACGGAGGTGGTTCTGGAGAAGGGGAAGGGGGTCGGCGAGGGTGACTGATGGTGGGCGAAGGTCGTCGAGTGGTCAATGGACGATGAGGATGGCGGGGTATGCCTGGGAAATTAGGAGAAAAAGAAAGAAAATGAAAGGGGAAGAAGACCTCGTCGGGGAGGGGAACCCATGAAGGAGGATGTCTAGGCTGAGGGTCGATTCGACCCTCCGGTCATTGCTCGACCTGGCCGACCGGTTGATGAATCCACGATTCATCATCTTAATATCTTAATCTTAGCAAAATCCATGAGTAAAATCCCAAATAAATGTCCATAAAATCAATAAATTAACAAAATAACTCTTGTAAATAAAACTCACTAATTACTGTATATAAGATTGTACAAAATAAATTAACAATAAAAAAAAGCCGCAAAATCAAAGGAGTTTTATACTTGTAAATAGCCCAAAACTTCATGGATTTTTAATAATTTCATTTCAACTCCTTTTTGGCTAATTCTTTCTCTAACTTGTTCATAATAATGTATATAAAAATACAAAAATACAAAACAAATTTTACCTTAAATAAATGCTCCTAGATCCCAAAGAGAAAAAGCCGTAAAGTCCAACTTCCAAGCTAAATTCCCGCTCCGTATGAACTCCAAATTCACCAAACTCACTTTTAAAGTTCAAGTTAGAAAATTATCTATCCAACGGAAGTGGTTTCATTAAAATCGGAGCTCGTTTGCAAAAGTTGAGTTTTGGGACCTAGATGTACATTGTATACCTTGTATATATTTTTCTTTCTTTAATTTTTATTTTATCTTTCTTAATTATTAAAAATACAAAAATATCATGCTTGTGTTGTATTTTATTTATGTTATTTTATTGTATTTTTCCGTTGTAAATATCTCTTATTAAAAAGACAAAAAAATTACATATTAGAAAAGTAAAAAAAATGTGTACATGTTGTTTGTCTTCCCTTGTAAATTGTTGACGACCGCCCGAACGACAGAGGTAAAGGTGTAGAAAAATGTAGGTCGTTGCGACCTCAATCACTCGGGCTGAGTCAATCAAGAAAAATGAACCACAAATGAAAATAAATCAATGAAACACAGAGAAGTGGTCCTGCTAGAGGATTAACCTGGTATAGCTCCCAGGGTCGAACACAAGGAGCACAGATTGGCTAAATAGCCTACGATGTAGTCAGAATCCAAGAGAGTACTTTTTAGTGGTTTTTATTTGTTTTTATATTTTTTTTTTAGATTTTTTAAAAGATGAGAAAATTAA
Organism: Ottelia alismoides; assembly: GCA_037367405.1. Classification (NCBI taxonomy): domain Eukaryota; kingdom Viridiplantae; phylum Streptophyta; class Magnoliopsida; order Alismatales; family Hydrocharitaceae; genus Ottelia; species Ottelia alismoides. The sequence goes on along the minus strand of JAZKJV010004301.1, from coordinate 84,972 downwards.
AGAAAGTAAATACAAGGGAACTTCAACAATTTATTAAACACACCAAAAATGATGCAAAAATTAAGGAAAAATTGATTTTAAGTTTTTTAAGTTTTTTACTGTTTTTGGTGAATTTTTGGAATTTTTCTAATGGATAAATTATTTATTAAAAATCAAACAATGCAACCAAGAAGAGGTACTGTCCAGCAGGGTTAGAAACTCAAAAATAAAATATTTAAGAGTTTCAATCAACCCTGGAGGTAATTTTCCTGTAAACTATGAAGAATAAGGAAAATTTAGGCACCCTAATTATTGTTTTTGGATTTTTAATTTGATTTTTATAATTTTTATGAGTTTTTAGGGGTTTTTCAATTTTTAGGGTTTTTAAGTGACGAAAAATAGCCAAAATTGGCTAGAAAATCAATCAACAAGCAAGAAACAGTAACTAATTTTTTTAGAATTTTTGGTGGAGTTTTTATATTTTTTTGGTGTTTTTAAAGCTAGACAGTGACTAAAAAGAGTGTTTTTTGAATTTTTAAAAATAATAAATGAAATCAAAAATGTCCTCAAAAATCATAGAAATTCCTACACCATGGCAGGAGCCATGTGTCAAAATCTCATTGGATTTGGAGGTCGTTTGATATTTTATTCAAAAATAAGAGTGGGGCACTGTGCATAGGGACCTAAGTGCAAATACCCAAAGATCTGGGGGCCTAGGTGCAAAATACCCAGCAAGTCACGTGCGTGGCGCGTGGCTGGGGCACACAGGGACCAAATTGCAAGAAAAACTAAGTCCAAGGGCTATTTGATAACCCGTATCAAAAGCCCAGGGTCGAAATTGCAAAAAACCCAATAAATTCGCACATGCGGAAATAAAGCATTCACAGGGGTATATTTGCAAATAAACAAAACATTTCATTCAATGAATAACATCCCAGATCTACAGGACGAAATATGTAAAATGCCCAGATACACACGTGACGACGCACGTGGTCACACACACACACAGGGGCATACATGCAATTAAAATAAAGCACGAGGTCCATACTGCAAATAACCCTAAGTGAAAAAGTTTCTAAAAATAATTACAGTACTAAAAAGGAAATGACAAACTACGAGGGGGCCCTACGATATTTACCCCTTTATTCGCCGACGGTCAGATGGACGCCACGTGGTGATCGGACGGCTCGGAACAGCTGGCGCTTCACTCCTTTGGCCTTTGGCTCTGATCGACGGTCAAGGGAGAGGCACGTGGACGATCGAGCGGTGCTGGGCTCCGGGCCTCTCTCTCCTCTGCTACGGACGGTTCCGATGCGCTCCTCAGATGGATCAACGGTCGCTGCTCCTTAACAGATGGACGGCGAGGATGAGAACTGGAGCAGAGGGTGCATCGGACGGCTCTGGAAGATGGAGGAAGAACTCGACGCCGGCGAACTTCGCCGGCCTCCTGCGTGAACTCCGGTCCTCCTCAGCTGCTGCAAATGATCCGAACACACCCCTGGTGCAGCCCCGCAGCTGATGACGATGGCCGATGGCCCAGCCGAGCCCTGGAGGGGCTCCGGCGAGGCTGGCGGCGCGAAGCTCCGGCCTGGAATGTAAGGGGGGCTCAGATGCCTCCCTTTGGACCTGCAAAGTAGACACGAAGGTTCGCGGGTAGAGGGCAAAATGCCTAGACCCAAGAAAGCGGGGTGAAGATGGTCTGTGCGGTGGGGCGAACGAGCTCCGGCGAGGCGGAGACGATGGAGCTCGACTCCCAGATCCTGTGCGATCTGGGTTGAGTGAAAGGGCGTAGAAGGTGCGTGAGGGGATTGCGAAGGTGATGATCGGGTCGGATGGTCGAGATGTAACGCGAGATGGTCGGAATCGGAGAAATGCGTCGGAGATACGAATTGGGCGAAATCGGAAATTGGAAGAAATAGAAGAGCTAATTGATTACCTGGGTGGAGCGGAAGACTATGCTGGAGTGTGGCTAACTCCTGGTCGTAGCCTCGAAGGGCGTCAAGGCCTGAGGCTCGATGCTCGACGCTGGTGGCGGAGCAGTGGCGGCGAAGTTCGCCGGATCAATGGATTCGCTTCCTCACCTCACTGCAACAAGGGCAGACGCTTGCTGTCACTCTCGCGATGCCTATGGAGGTCACTGGGGAGAAGGAGATGGTCCAAAGATGGGGCGTGGAGGCGGCGGAGGGAAGAATATATAAGGTGACAGGGGCGATTAGGGTTGAGGGGCGACAGCGATGGAAGGTGTTGATTTCGTGGCGGAAGATCGGGCGAGGAAGATGGATGATAGGCGAAGAATCCGGGCATGAGATTTGCGTGGGAGACAGCCTGGAGACGCGTGGGAAAATCGGAGAAGATGGGGTGGCGCGCTTCTTCCAGAAAAGGAAGGAGTCCGCGGGGGAGTTGACCGGGGTCAACAGTCCCCCGTGGACCAATCAGAAGCTGCCACGTGCAGTTGATTTTTGTTTATTTATTTTAAGGTAGAAATAGGCCGAATTAAAGAAAACTCAAAACATGAAATATTTTTCTTTTATTTTTTTCTATTTTTTGGTGATTTTTAATTAATTTTTGGGAATAAAAATAGGGTAGCTATATATATAGGTATATGTACACTATATGGAGTTTTTATTTTTGATTATTTATTTGTTATTTTTATGTATTTTTATGCTCATTTTGTATTTTATTTATTTACAAGATAAAATGAGGAATAAAAGAATATTTTTATTTTATTTTTATCACTTATATACAAGGGTGAAATAAATGGTTGAATACATTTATATACATGGTATTTATACAATGTATTTTTGTATTTTCAATTTTGTAATTTTTATTTGATTTTTGTTTTGTTTCTTGTTATTTTATATATTTACAATATGTAACATAGAATATTTACAAGAAGTTTTAGAAAATAATTTAATTTATTTACAAGGTTAAATAAATACAATGGTGTGGTTTATGCACATGGTGAAAGGGTATTTTTTTTTGACTTTTTGATTTTTTAAATTTTTATTTTGTTTTTGATATTTTCTAAATATACACAAAATATGTACAAGCATATTTTTGGGTGAGGAAAATATAATTTTAGAAGTATATACACATGAGCTCCTATCTCCCTCTACTTTGACTTTTATGCGGTCAGGCCCATGCTGAGCCCTCCCTTGGGTTAGGTTGCTCAATATTTATTCTAAATATTTCCCTCTTTTTTCTTTTTGCTCTTTATTCTTTTATTTTGTGCACAAAAACATGCTAATTATAGGTTTTTACACAATGCATGCTTTTGGTAATTATTTGTATTTACACATATCTACATGTATTTGCAAAGGTTTTTGTAGCTAAAATAGAAGAATAAAGAGTGATGAATGGGTATTCATCACCCCCCTATGCTTAACTTTGCTAGTCCCTTAGCAAACACTTATTTGAAAAAGAAGTGAAAAAGAAAGAAAAAGAAAAAGAGGAAGAGGATGTACATGGATCAAGGTTGACTTATTAAATTTTCCTTCATTAAATTGAAATATGGAGCTCGATCAGATCTTTGGATTATTAATGTGTCGGAACCTTATTTGGACTTAAGCCTAAAACTCAACAGCCTCCAAGTTCCACCAATCTATGGGCAAGACTCCTCAATAAACCAGATCAGAACAAGTCTACATAGACAAACTCTAATGACCATGAATCTTTCCTTGCGGTGTAGGTGATATGTGGCTCCCCACCTCAGAAGTAACAAAGAAACAACCTCCCTCAACCTGGTAACTCTAATGCCTCGGTCTAGCAACTCTTTCCTCGAGAAGCGGGGTATTCCCTTCTAAGTTCAAGTGCAACCGGCTCAAGGAGAGGGGGTAGAAGTATAGAGTTTTGGAAGCTTAGCCAGTGTAGCTAAGTCTCCCGCTGCAAGCTTCATGAGATGTAACATGGATACCATAAGCTTTTGCTTTATACTCCGGTGGGGTTATTAAATTTTCAATCCGACCCACCAATTTTTTGGAGTTCTTTTTGCATTTTTGCATTTTTTTTCAAGAACTTCTGTACAACATATCTACATGGTGCAGCATATATAAGAAATTTCCCCTTGAGCCGGTAGACTATCCCTCGTTTGAAGCTTTATTGCAACCCACAGCTTCTGTCTTTAGCTTTCAACACCACTAGACCCAGTTGAGGTGCACTTCCTTCACTATAAGAAGAAGAGAGGTTCCGCCTAGAAGTACTACCCTCATATGCTACCCCAAGCCAAAGGAAGCTGCCTCCTCACCACCTCATCCGTGGAGAGCCATGTGTAAAGTGCAGGTGCAAGTGAAGCCATTGTCTCTGAGAGTCATGCGTGTGTTGGTAAGTGCTCTACTTAGGCTCATCAAGATGACATATGCTCATAGCCTAGTGGACTCGAAGAATTAAGCCCTTATGGACCTGAAAAGCCTTAACCCTAAGTCCTACAAGGTTCCTCTTGAAGTTAAGTGAATTAAGATCTTGTTCAAGCTCCATTTCTCAATTTAATTCCAGGCTTAGTTTAAATGTCAACTCTCATCCAGGAAAAACTATATACATATATGTTCACTAGATGCTATTCACAAATATTTTACAATCATGCAAAATTTTTGAAAAATGTTTTGTAATCATGAATGATGCATGAGGCGCAAGTTTTGCAAACTGATATTCACAATCTTTTACACAAGGTTTTTGCAAACTTTTGATTTTCAAAACATTTTGGAAAAATTTTGTACTATATACATAATTTTGATACAAAATATTTACACAAGCTTTACACAAAAGATTTTTGAAATCATTTTTACAAAAATACTTTATACACTAGCTATGTATGTGCAAGAATAAAAGAGGTTTATGTTCATGAAAAATTTTTAATTTTTGTGATTTTTAGCCATTTTATTTATTAACACACTCACACAAAGTACGAGTTATGGCTAAAGTATATATGAAATATATACACACCCCCCCTATACTTAGCTCGAACGATGTCCTCAGAGTGATCAAGAGCGATGAAGAAGACATAGCTCGTGCTTAGTAAAAGGGAAGTGAAAAGGAATGTCTAAGTACAGGAACGAATAAATGAATAGAATGAGAGGAACTCGGTGGTCTCCCCCTATACTTAGGATTAACTAATCCTAAGTATAGAAAGCTGTACATGAAGGGAAAGCCGAGTGAAGAAGATACAGAATCTGCCCCCCCTATACTTAGGGTAAAATATCCCTAAGTATAGGCAGCAAAAACAAGAGCAGAAAGAATGAAAAGAATTCTCACAGGTCCGACATCCCCCCTATACTTAGGGTAAAGTACACCCTAAGTATAGCATAATCATAAGATGAGAGACGGGATGTGGGACTAAAGAATAGAATGATATGGACAACTGGATCTATACAGGCGGAGGAACAGTGAAAATCAGGCGTGAGATGTAAAAGATGTGAGTCAAAAGACCACATCTCACGCAAAATGAATAGCGGCAATAATAACGTCCCGCGGCTCATGATCTAGAAATGGTTTGAGCCGCTGGCCGTTCACTCGGAAGGTACTCTCAGAAGATAACTCAGATATATCAATGCTACCGTTATCGTGTACCTTTCTGACCAAATAGGGTCCTTTCCATTTGCTCTGTAGCTTCCCTGGAAATAATCGTAGCCTTGCATCAAACAACCATACTTTATGTCCAATCTCAAAATACTTGTGGCTGATATGAGAATCATGCCACTCTTTGACTTTCTCCTTATAATGTAGGCTGTTTGAGAAAGCTGCATCTCTAAGCTCTTCCAAGGCGGCTAACTCTGCCCTCCTCTGGTCTCCTATACCATCTGGATCCATCAATATGTCTGTAACTGCCCAGAGTGACTTGTGCCTCAGCTCAACTGGTAGGTGACAGGGCTTGCCATACACGAGGCGAAAGGGAGATGTGCCCAAAGGTGTCTTGAAAGACGTCCGATATGCCCACAAGACCGAGTCCAAAAGCTGTGACCAATTCTTTCGGTCAGGGCGGACGACTTTCTGCAAAATATTCTTGATCTCCCTATTCGACACCTCAGCTAGACCATTTGTCTGTGGATGGTAAGGTGTGGCAACACGATGGTCTATACTGAACTCTCTAGCAAGTGCCTTTACCTGGTCGTTGATGAAATGAGATCCCCCATCAGAAATCAGAACTCGTGGAACCCCAAACCGCATGATGATGTGCTTCTTCAAAAATCTGCAAACTGTCTTCGCATCTGCGGCTCGGGCGGGGATAGCCTCAACCCAACGACTAACATAATCTACGGCCAACAGAATGTACTCAAATCCCTGACTCTTAGGGAATGGACCCATGAAATCGATGCCCCATGCGTCAAAAACCTCACAGAAGTGAATGGGCTGCATCGGCATCATATCACGTTGTCCACAAGTGCCCATCCTCTGACAGTCAGTACACCTCTTCACGAACTCATCTGAGTCCTTGAAGAGGGTAGGCCACCACAAACCGGACTGGAGCACTTTCTGTGCCGTTCTCCTCCCCGAATGATGTCCTCCTGCCTCAAGCTTGTGGCAGTAAGTGAGGACGCTATGGTGTTCCTCCTGAGGAATACACCGCCGCCAGACGCTATCCCCTCCTTCGTGGTAAAGGATGGGATCCTCCCAATGGTAAGACTTGGCCTTCGCAAGGAAGGTCTCAATCCTCTGCTTGGGCCAATCTTGTGGGACTTTCCCAGCAACGAGAAAGTTCACAATATCGGCGTACCATGGGAGTGAGGCGATAGCAAGGATCGCCTCATCTGGGAAGGTATCTCTGATTGGATCAATCTGCTTTGTCTCCTCAGGCTGCTCTAATCGGGATAAATGGTCCGCCACCACATTCTTGACTCCAGGCTTATCCTTGATCTCAATGTCGAACTCCTGGAGTAGAAGGATCCATCTAGTAAGTCTGGCCTTGGCATCCTTCTTTGACATGAGGTACCTGATGGCGGTGTGATCTGTGTACAAGGTCACTCGGGATCCAATGATATATGATCTGAATTTATCTAGGGCAAACACTACTGCTAGCATCTCCTTCTCTGTGACCGTATAATTCCGCTGGGCGGAATCCAATGTGCGGCTAGCATAGTGTATCGCAAATGGTACTCCATCCCTCCTCTGTCCTAGCACGGCCCCTACGGCAAAATCGGAGGCGTCCGTCATGATCTCGAATGGGAGAGACCAATCAGGCGGCTGAAGGACAGGAGCCTCAATAACACATTGCTGGAGAGTTTCAAAGGACGAAAGACACTTGTCATCGACAAGGAACTCGGTGTCTTTCGTCAAGAGGTCAGTCAACGGTCGGGCAATCTTGCCGAAGTCATGAATGAATCTCCTATAAAAACCAACGTGCCCCAGAAATGACCGTAACTGCTTCAGATTGGACGGCGGTGTGAGTTTCCTAATGACATCGACCTTGGCCGGATCAACCTCCATGCCTCTGTTGGAGATGATGTGGCCAAGCACCGTCCCTTGAGTCACCATGAAGTGACTCTTTTCCCAAGACAGAACCAAGCGGGTAGCAATACATCGTTGGAGCACTCGGTCTAGGCATTCAAGACAGGAATCGAATCCGTCGCCGTAAACCGAGAAGTCGTCCATGAAGACCTCCAAACACTCCCCTACCATGTCCGAAAATATCGACAGCATGCATCTCTGAAAAGTCGCAGGGGCGTTACATAGCCCAAATGGCATGCGTCGAAAAGCGTATGTACCGAAAGGACAGGTAAAGGTGGTCTTCTCCTGATCCTCAGGAGCGATGGCCACTTGGTTGTAGCCCGAGTACCCATCCAGGAAGCAATAATGGCTCTTCCCTGCCAGTCTCTCAATGATCTGGTCAATAAAAGGCAGGGGGAAATGGTCTTTCTTGGTGGCTTGGTTGAGTTTTCTGTAGTCAACACAGACCCGCCAAGAGGTGGGTACTCGTGTAGCAATCTCTTCTCCCGACTCACTGATCACGGTAGTGATGCCCGTCTTCTTGGGCACCACATGCAAGGGGCTAACCCACTTGGAGTCGGAAATGGGATAAATAAAATCTGCACTCCACCATTTTGATATTTCCTTCATAACAACCTCTCTTAGGTTGGGGTTCAGTCGCCGCTGGAACTCACGCGACGGCTTTGCCCCTTCCTCGAGATAGATATGGTGGGAGCACAACGAGGGACTAATACCATGGAGATCTGCTACGCTCCATCCAATTGCCTTGCGGTTCTTTTCAAGAACCTCCATCAGACGGGATTCTTGTTCTCCAGTCAGATCGGCAGAGATGATGACTGGGTACATCTCAGACTCTCCCGCAAGGAATCGATACTTCAGCGAAGTAGGGAGCGGCTTTAGCTCTGGACAGCTGGGTGCTGGCAAATCTGGCTTCTGGAGAAGATGTGTGTATGCAGACAATTCTGCCAAATTTGCCTGGGAAAATGATAACGAACTCTCACAAACTGGATCTGGAGAAGGCGGGTCCTCTACATTGTCTCTGTTCTGCTCTGCCTCTACCTCCTCCTCATCTATAGGCTCAGGTGGATCCAGATCTGGCATCTGATCATCACAATCTGCCCAATCAGACTCTGAATCCGAGGGATCTATATCAGACTCGGTGGCATCAGTACCACCGTAGAGCAGGGTGGCTTCAGTACCACCATCACTGGAAATCGTGTCGCGATCAAGGTCCGACTCTGCTGACTCAATAGTATCCTGAACCAGGGCTGTGCTCTCCAGACTATCCTCTGCTATCATCTCTGCATCAGCTGTATCTGAATATGAGAGGATGGTCTGTGCTGCAGGATCTGCCCAAATTGCCTCATCATCTGTGATCACAAAATCACAGTCCTGGTGGATGTCTGGCTCTGCGTCTGTCAGCTGCTCTGAATCTGTATTGCCATGTGAGCGGGATCTATCTCTGGTTCTGTGGTCCTTAACCGTCTCTATTTGTATACTCTCGCCCTCGACGCGAAAGAATACCTTCCCACTGTCATGGTCAGTCACTGCCTTGGCTGTGGCCAAGAACGGGCGACCGAGGATGATGGGGGAATCGGTCAACGAGTCAGGGGTCTCCATGTCCAGTACGACAAAATCCACGGGGAATTGCAAACCCTGAATCGTGACGACAACGTCTCGCAACAACCCCTTTGGCCTCTTGACAGACCGATCAGCAAACTGAAGGTATGTCCTGCTCTGTCTAAGAGTGCCCAACTCTAAGTGGTCGAGAAGGGCTGCCGGAAGAAGGTTGATCGACGATCCGCTATCTAATAGAGTGCGGTCGAACCTCTGCTCACTAATCTGACATCTGACATACGGGGCCCCTAAATCTGGCCTCTTAGTCGGCAGATGGTTCTGGATCGCGTAACACGTGGCTTTTGTTAGCACATGAATTTCTGCGGTCTTGTTCCTCTTCTTCCTTCTGACTGTGGTCCTATCTCTTAGGGATCGCTGAAGAAGAGGAATGTGCTGCAAAGCCTCATTGAGGGTCAGCTGGATGTGAAATCGGTCTATCATGCCTTGGCTGAACTCCTCCTGCTCTCTCTTTTTTGGATTTTTATCTTTTTTCTTCCCCTTCCCCAACTCAAGGGCTCTAGGAAAGGGGATCACAGGGTCCTTCTCAGATGAAGGACTAGGAATAGGCCTAGATGATTCGATGACTGGATCCTCACAAACATCATTCACCACAGTGGGATCAGAAGAAACTAAACCTTTTCCTTTATTCAAATTAGAGTTCTGAGATACATTCATGCGAGGAAAGACAACATTTCTATCAGAATGAATGTTGGTGGCCTCAGTACCACCTCTAGCTGGCTCTACAACTAAACGTCTTGCGGCCTCAGTACCGCAGGCTGGCTCGGCTCTGCTGGTGGTGTCAGTACCACCTCCTCGATGTGGTGAAACGGCGGCCTCAGTACCGCCGGTGGAATCAGCATCTCGGGTGGCCTCAGTACCACCGTCACCATGATGTGCGGCTTCAGTACCGCTCTCCTCTTCCTCATCTGGCGCTCTAGATGATTCCTCGTGCTGTCGCTCAGATGAGGCGCCTCCTGCTGGTCTTCTACCGCTCCTAAGTGTGACAAAATCAGCATCAAATAGATCCGACGAGATAACATCAAATGAGTCACTAGAAGTGGTAGGCTCAGTGTGAACTACCTGCTCAGATTTCCTCTTCAAGTTATTCGGATTAGGCTCGATCTGTGCAGGGATGGCGGCCTTCCCTCTCATCAGATCCCGCATCTCCTGGCGGAACTCGTCCATCTCCCGTCTAAATGTAGCCTGCTGCTCTGTGAAGAGGCGGGCTAGATCATCCATGGCGGGGCTCTCATGGGAACCCGACGGGTTGCCTCTCTGATAATGAGGCTGCTGGGGCTGAGAGGGGTAAGAGGAAGGATGCTGCTGCTGGTGAGCCTGCTGCTCACGTCTCCAATTCTGTCCCTGCTGCTGATAGGGACGAGGTACGAAGGATGATGGCTGGTGTGGTTGGTATGCTGGGGGCTGCTGGTGATCTCTCTGCTGGGAGTACTGCCCTCCCTGACCGGCTGGCTGTTGTTGGGACTGGTTACCCCCATTCCCCCACCTGAATCCGGGATGGTCTCGTCGGATTCCAGGTTGAGGGCGGTCATACCAAATCCCGTTGACATCCATCAACGGTTCCGCATCGTAAGGGGCTGGTGGGAGTACATCCAGAGGCTGATCCGGCTGATACACCACCATCTGTAAGTCTGGAGATGGTGGTGACTGGTAAGAGGGCTGCTGCTGCTGGTACGGCTCCGCCTGTACAAGGTGAACTTGTCTAGGCTGCTGCAAGGAGCTGGAGCGCTGGGACGAGCTGCGGCTGCCGCCGGGATCGCCTCGCGACTGAAGACGGGGCTGAGAAGCCGTCTGTGCCTCTTGAAGACACAAGAGATGGGTCTTCACGTCGCTCAGAGTTTGTGCCATTTGCTCCATCTGAGTTATGCCCTGGCACTGCTTCTTCTCTATGATTTCCATGCGGTCCAACTTCTCGCTGATAATCCCCATGTCCGCAGCGGCCGACTCTGCCTGTGCGGCTGCAACTGTGGACGAACTGGATGGACCTGCATCAACCCGTGCTATCCGCTGATACTGCACAGGTCCTGGCGGCTGCTGAGATCTCTGTGTGTACAACCGAGTCTGGGACATCACCATGTAATTTTCTGACATCTCCTCATAGATGGCCCAGACTTGGTTGTGGTCCTTGGCAAAGTAGGACCCGCCGCAAGAAGCATTCACCAGTCCCTGAAGCTCTGGCGTCAGCCCACTAAAGAAGCTCTGAACTAGGTTCGGCTTCGAAATGTCGTGGTGTGGGCATCTATCCAGAAGCTCTCTGAACCTCTCCCATGCCTCGTGAAACTGCTCGTTAGGGAGCATGGAGAAGTTGTTGATCAGGGCCCTCGCTGCATTCGTCCGCCCGAGTGGATAGTACTTGTTCAAGTACTCGGTGCGGAGTTGCTCCCAGGTGTAAACAAACTTCCCTAGATGTTTCAGCCAGGCGGCTGCTCTATCTGCCAGTGAAAAAGGGAAGGCCATCATCCGAATCGTATCTTGGTCCACACGACGGTCGTGGACAGTGCTACAGATCATCAAAAACTCCTGGAGATGGAGGTGGGGTTCCTCAGTGGCGAGTCCGTGAAAATGAGGAAGCATCTGCAGGGTGTTCGGAGGGAACTTGAAATCCCCCACGATAGCAGGTATCACCACCCACTGGTGCATCAGTGTAGATCCGGGGTTGTGTAGCTCCCGCATCGGTCTTGCTGCGGCGGCGGTTGCCGCTGCTGCGGCTGCTGCTGCGGCTGCTGCCTCTGCATCAGCGTCAGGAATGTCCTCCGGCTCGCTCGGCTCGTCTCGCTCTGCTCGGAGCCGCTCCAACTCCCTCCTCATCTCTATCATGAATGCCCCCTGATCGCGTAACTGTTGCTGAACTATCTCTAATGACGCGATCAGGGTGGAGTTAATCGCTCCCTGGTCTAAGACAAAATGTTCGGGCTGGCGATCGTCTGAACTGCCGGCTCCGGCCATAGGGACGTCTGCAAAATCAGATGAGCCTAACTCAGGTTCTGTCAAATTAATTCGTCTTTCCTCGGGCTCATGTCTCTCAGTAGCAGAAGAAAGGGGATCGAGGGGGAACAGAGTGGAATCGAACTCGGGCCCGGAGAGCTGGTCTCGACTCTCACGGGCCAACCTAGATGATGGAGTAGACGCGCCTGAAAGCGGTGCAGCCAGAGGCTGCCTAAGAGATCGTCTACCCATCATCTTGATCTGGCGAGTTGGGCGGATGGGATCTGGAGAAAATATGATCGCAAAGCAAACCCCCGATTCACCAACGCAACACAATCTGAAGACCGTGAAAGATCGGTCAATTTATCTTGTCAATTTTATTTGGTGAACATGCAAGATATCAGAGCGTTTACGTGACCTGTTAGGATACCCGATGCTACTCCAACCGACTGGCCCGCACGGAAGAGTCGGTAGTCAGCTAGAAATAACACCGGAGGGTTCTACCTAGTGTGCGGGTCACTCTCTCGCGCATCCAAACCATACAATGAGGGGGTTGCTCTCCCCAAGACAAATTTTTAATGTGAGTGTCTTTTAGGGTCAATAATGTTATCCAGTCCCAATTTTTTTGTTTTTCTTTTTAATTTTTTTCAAAATAAATACAAGCGGCCTAACGGTTTTTCCGATTCTCCTGATGATTAAGCCAAAAACAGAGGGAGAGAACGAAAAAGCCGATGCGCGAAGAAATCAATGATGCATGCAGAGAAAGAAATGCGTACCTTGTCTCCAGCACTCTACATGCAAGTGATCCGCGCAGAATTTAAAGACAGAAATAAAACTACCTAAATGGTGCAACGGGAAAAACCGGCCTTAGACAAGCAACTTCTATTGATCGTGAAGAACAATAGTTAGCTAACCGAATCGAGTCCGGAGTCCGATCTTGGGAGTCACTCGGTGCCCGCCACAACGGGTCCTGCCAGCGCTGTATGTGACTCCTCACGGCACGTGGTCTCAAATCCAATTAAACTAACTTTTTCAGTGAATTTTATTAAGGTCCAATTACGTTCTATAGGAACAGATATTCTATTAGGTGTTGGGCCTTAAAAATTTACGTCACAATCAATCAAAATTCCTATGTCTAGGGGCTAAAACCGCGAGAAACACCGGAAAAGGCAGCTAGCTATAAAAACCACGATAAAAGCCGCGAAAATCCAAATGGGTCCCCCGAGCACACCGGTGCTCGGCGAAACAGACCCGCTAAGTTACAAGTGTCCACAGTTCAAAGTCTGAGTCCTAAATTATTACAAAAATATTGTTCTCTCAAATAAATGATATTCTTCTTCTTCTCCCTGCTCTTCTTCCCGTGCGGGTCCTCAAAAAGTGTACTCCAAGTTCTCCACGCAGTACCTCGCACAAAAATTAGAAAGAGAGAGTGTCAGAAAACAGTTATAATTTAGAGAGACAATATGGAAAAATGACTACAAAGCCGTGCTCCCCGGCAACGGCGCCATTCTGACGACCGCCCGAACGACAGAGGTAAAGGTGTAGAAAAATGTAGGTCGTTGCGACCTCAATCACTCGGGCTGAGTCAATCAAGAAAAATGAACCACAAATGAAAATAAATCAATGAAACACAGAGAAGTGGTCCTGCTAGAGGATTAACCTGGTATAGCTCCCAGGGTCGAACACAAGGAGCACAGATTGGCTAAATAGCCTACGATGTAGTCAGAATCCAAGAGAGTACTTTTTAGTGGTTTTTATTTGTTTTTATATTTTTTTTTTAGATTTTTTAAAAGATGAGAAAATTAAAGAAAGTAAATACAAGGGAACTTCAACAATTTATTAAACACACCAAAAATGATGCAAAAATTAAGGAAAAAATGATTTTAAGTTTTTTAAGTTTTTTACTGTTTTTGGTGAATTTTTGGAATTTTTCTAATGGATAAATTATTTATTAAAAATCAAACAATGCAACCAAGAAGAGGTACTGTCCAGCAGGGTTAGAAACTCAAAAATAAAATATTTAAGAGTTTCAATCAACCCTGGAGGTAATTTTCCTGTAAACTATGAAGAATAAGGAAAATTTAGGCACCCTAATTATTGTTTTTGGATTTTTAATTTGATTTTTATAATTTTTATGAGTTTTTAGGGGTTTTTCAATTTTTAGGGTTTTTAAGTGACGAAAAATAGCCAAAATTGGCTAGAAAATCAATCAACAAGCAAGAAACAGTAACTAATTTTTTTAGAATTTTTGGTGGAGTTTTTATATTTTTTTGGTGTTTTTAAAGCTAGACAATGACTAAAAAGAGTGTTTTTGAATTTTTAAAAATAATAAATGAAATCAAAAATGTCCTCAAAAATCATACACCATGGCAGGAGCCATGTGTCAAAATCTCATTGGATTTGGAGGTCGTTTGATATTTTATTCAAAAATAAGAGTGGGGCACTGTGCACAGGGACCTAAGTGCAAATACCCAAAGATCTGGGGGCCTAGGTGCAAAATACCCAGCAAGTCACGTGCGTGGCGCGTGGCTGGGGCACACAGGGACCAAATTGCAAGAAAAACTAAGTCCAAGGGCTATTTGATAACCCGTATCAAAAGCCCAGGGTCGAAATTGCAAAAAACCCAATAAATTCGCACATGCGGAAATAAAGCATTCACAGGGGTATATTTGCAAATAAACAAAACATTTCATTCAATGAATAACATCCCAGATCTACAGGACGAAATATGTAAAATGCCCAGATACACACGTGACGACGCACGTGGTCACACACACACAGGGGCATACATGCAATTAAAATAAAGCACGAGGTCCATACTGCAAATAACCCTAAGTGAAAAAGTTTCTAAAAATAATTACAGTACTAAAAAGGAAATGACAAACTACGAGGGGGCCCTACGATATTTACCCCTTTATTCGCCGACGGTCAGATGGACGCCACGTGGTGATCGGACGGCTCGGAACAGCTGGCGCTTCACTCCTTTGGCCTTTGGCTCTGATCGACGGTCAAGGGAGAGGCACGTGGACGATCGAGCGGTGCTGGGCTCCGGGCCTCTCTCTCCTCTGCTACGGACGGTTCCGATGCGCTCCTCAGATGGATCAACGGTCGCTGCTCCTTAACAGATGGACGGCGAGGATGAGAACTGGAGCAGAGGGTGCATCGGACGGCTCTGGAAGATGGAGGAAGAACTCGACGCCGGCGAACTTCGCCGGCCTCCTGCGTGAACTCCGGTCCTCCTCAGCTGCTGCAAATGATCCGAACACACCCCTGGTGCAGCCCCGCAGCTGATGACGATGGCCGATGGCCCAGCCGAGCCCTGGAGGGGCTCCGGCGAGGCTGGCGGCGCGAAGCTCCGGCCTGGAATGTAAGGGGGGCTCAGATGCCTCCCTTTGGACCTGCAAAGTAGACACGAAGGTTCGCGGGTAGAGGGCAAAATGCCTAGACCCAAGAAAGCGGGGTGAAGATGGTCTGTGCGGTGGGGCGAACGAGCTCCGGCGAGGCGGAGACGATGGAGCTCGACTCCCAGATCCTGTGCGATCTGGGTTGAGTGAAAGGGCGTAGAAGGTGCGTGAGGGGATTGCGAAGGTGATGATCGGGTCGGATGGTCGAGATGTAACGCGAGATGGTCGGAATCGGAGAAATGCGTCGGAGATACGAATTGGGCGAAATCGGAAATTGGAAGAAATAGAAGAGCTAATTGATTACCTGGGTGGAGCGGAAGACTATGCTGGAGTGTGGCTAACTCCTGGTCGTAGCCTCGAAGGGCGTCAAGGCCTGAGGCTCGATGCTCGACGCTGGTGGCGGAGCAGTGGCGGCGAAGTTCGCCGGATCAATGGATTCGCTTCCTCACCTCACTGCAACAAGGGCAGACGCTTGCTGTCACTCTCGCGATGCCTATGGAGGTCACTGGGGAGAAGGAGATGGTCCAAAGATGGGGCGCGGAGGCGGCGGAGGGAAGAATATATAAGGTGACAGGGGCGATTAGGGTTGAGGGGCGACAGCGATGGAAGGTGTTGATTTCGTGGCGGAAGATCGGGCGAGGAAGATGGATGATAGGCGAAGAATCCGGGCATGAGATTTGCGTGGGAGACAGCCTGGAGACGCGTGGGAAAATCGGAGAAGATGGGGTGGCGCGCTTCTTCCAGAAAAGGAAGGAGTCCGCGGGGGAGTTGACCGGGGTCAACAGTCCCCCGTGGACCAATCAGAAGCTGCCACGTGCAGTTGATTTTTGTTTATTTATTTTAAGGTAGAAATAGGCCGAATTAAAGAAAACTCAAAACATGAAATATTTTTCTTTTATTTTTTTCTATTTTTTGGTGATTTTTAATTAATTTTTGGGAATAAAAATAGGGTAGCTATATATATAGGTATATGTACACTATATGGAGTTTTTATTTTTGATTTTTTATTTGTTATTTTTATGTATTTTTATGCTCATTTTGTATTTTATTTATTTACAAGATAAAATGAGGAATAAAAGAATATTTTTATTTTATTTTTATCACTTATATACAAGGGTGAAATAAATGGTTGAATACATTTATATACATGGTATTTATACAATGTATTTTTGTATTTTCAATTTTGTAATTTTTATTTGATTTTTGTTTTGTTTCTTGTTATTTTATATATTTACAATATGTAACATAGAATATTTACAATAAGTTTTAGAAAATAATTTAATTTATTTACAAGGTTAAATAAATACAATGGTGTGGTTTATGCACATGGTGAAAGGGTATTTTTTTTGACTTTTTGATTTTTTAAATTTTTATTTTGTTTTTGATATTTTCTAAATATACACAAAATATGTACAAGCATATTTTTGGGTGAGGAAAATATAATTTTAGAAGTATATACACATGAGCTCCTATCTCCCTCTACTTTGACTTTTATGCGGTCAGGCCCATGCTGAGCCCTCCCTTGGGTTAGGTTGCTCAATATTTATTCTAAATATTTCCCTCTTTTTTCTTTTTGCTCTTTATTCTTTTATTTTGTGCACAAAAACATGCTAATTATAGGTTTTTACACAATGCATGCTTTTGATAATTATTTGTATTTACACATATCTACATGTATTTGCAAAGGTTTTTGTAGCTAAAATAGAAGAATAAAGAGTGATGAATGGGTATTCATCAATTGTCCACTATCTATTTTATTCTTTTTTATTCTATTGTAATTAAAGTAGATAACTTTATTTCATTTTATTTATTTAATTATTTTACATTCTCTACAATAACCACCATTCAACTCCATTACTCCACCATTTTATTAACCTCCATCCCACTCCATCTTAATTCTAACTTCCATTTTTCTTCTTTCTTTATATACATGCCATTCTCCTCATTTTTGCCTTTGATCCATCTTTATGTGAGGAGAGCTTAGTTCCCTGAGTTGAATCGGTGACAGCGACGCAACCGCGGTCGAGCGACGACGACCCTCTCTCCGGTGTGATCCGTTGGTTTTTTGGCCAACATCGCAGCCGCAACCGCGCGCTGCTCGAGCTCATCGCACGCCGGTGATTTGAGCGAAGACCGTGCTCACGAGAGCACATCCATAGGCGACCGTATCATCGTAGGTAAATTTTTTATCTCATTTTATCATCTTGTCTTTTTGCAATTTTTATTTTAGCACACCACATATCACCACCATCATCACCATTTTTTTCCCATCTATCTAGTTCATTATCACCACCAATTCATCTTCTTTTTTTATCATGTTCCCTGTTTAAGGAAATTTAAAAAAAATTAAAAAAATTAAACAAAAAAAACCCTTTTCTTATTATCACAGCAGTAAAAAAGGCAAAAAAATCAAAAAAAAAAACTCACGAAGGTGGAGCAGCGGCGCCGCCGCCCCACCCCCACTCTCCACAGCCCGCCGGCCGTAGCCCTCCAGGCAGCAGCCAGCGGCTCCGCCGCCCCCACCGCGGTTCCCTCGCCGCGCCACCGCGCGCGCAGGCGGCGCCGCGCGGCCCCTCCGTTCTTCACCAACCTCCGCCGTCCGTCATCTCCACACCGCCGACCAGCCCTCCTCGTCACCTCCCGCCAGAGCGCCGCCCTCCTCAGACCACCGCGCGGCCGCGCGGCTGAGCCGCCCCTCCTCCGCCTCTAGCCGCCGCCGACGACCACTTCCCCCATTTGGGTTCACCTGCAATCCGAAGGAAGAAGAAGGTTGATTTATTTTTTATTGTAAAAATTGCACCTTTTATTTCTTTAGTTTATATAATTGCATAATAGTCCCTGTACACATCTTGTTGTAAATATTGTCTTTTTGTTTTGCAAGGACACCCCTATATTCGTACTTAAATTTGGACCTCATTTTGGCATCCGTTTATTAAAAGAAAAATAGCATTGTGTTGAGCAACTAAATGTCTACATTTTGACTATTTATTTGTATTTTTATGAGTAATGGGTAATTAATTAAAAATGGTTAACTGAAATTTTGCATAGTTTACCCATTCTGTGCTCTTAAAATTATATCTCACACACGGTTGCTCTAAAAATTCCAAAAAAATTATATATGATGCCTTGATATGTGATGAACTCACTGTCCAAATTTCATCAAAAATGGAGTTATCTTGTGCTTAAATAAATTGTAGAGTGATTTTAGTAATCGATTTTTAATTAAATCCACAAATATCTTTTTTGCGAAATTTCACCTCTACTGGATTGCTCATAAAAATATCTTTTTGGCATAATTCGCATTCTGATTAATTTGATAACTTGGATTTAATAGGAATTAATTACTCACTGTCACTCTGTTTTCACTAAAAAATTCATAAAAAATCATACTTTGTCAAAAAATTCCAAAAAAAATATTGTAGCTTCCTTGCATCATGTTTTCATTCCAGTAATTTTTTCATGATTTTTGCTTTCTGTTTGTGTGATAAATTGCAAAAAGACCCTTAAAAAGTGTGCATTTTTTATTTATTGCATATTAAGTCCTAAAATTCCAAAAAAATGTGTTTTGTTTTCATCTCTGGATTAGTATTCTAGGAAAAATATAATTTGGCTAAATTGGACTTCTTTAACATTAAAATTAATTTGGCCTTGTTGTATGCTTTCTTAGCGTCTTGATTCACCCGCATTTTGCATTTGCTTCTCTTTTTTGCATTAAAAAAAATCTGAAAAATACCACACTGAAATCTAAACCTAATTTCTTGAATTAAAACCTAAGTTGTTCCTTTGCCTCCCTGTTTTCGACCCCGGACTTGCCCGGGATATAAATTAAGCCGAGACACTCCTCACGGAGATCTTCTCTCGGTTCTGACCGAATCGCTAAGTACACGTGCTACAACGTGACCTAATTAATCAACGTATCTAGCGACTCGTCACCGGTCCAGGGAGCTTGGCTACCGTCGGGGAGGCGGAACGTACATGGCTGAGTAGCCATGGATCTCACCGGGGTCTTCGGCCGTTATCGCCTCCTTTCAAGGGCCCCTCCGCTGTCACCGGAGGGCCGAAGGCTGGGCCGAAGCCCCCAAATGGTGGATGGAGCTCTCAGGCGGCGGAGGGTGGCTTATATAGGAGAAGGAGTTCGGAGGTTACGTGGGGGAGGGCGGATTCGGCGGGGGTTTTCATGGCGACGGGGTAATGGTGAGGGGAATTGAAGTTGGCGCGAGGATGGCGGAGGGTAGGGCAACGTGTAGGGGGCGTTACGAGCAGGGGGAGGTGGTCTGAGCGACGGGTAGAAAAGGAAGGGGGCGGAGGCATTACAAGAAGGAACGCCTGGATGGAGGTAGACGATGATCCTTTGTCGTTGGATCTGATGATCCAACGGTTGAGAGTGGGGCGCTTGCGAAGGGCTACGATCAGATCCGAGGATCTGATCGAGCAGTGGAGAATGGTTGTTAAGGAGCGGCTCGGATGGAAGAGTGAGGAAGATCTAACGGTGAGAGGTGGAGGGATGACGTGACGCGATGATAAGCGTAGGATGAGTGGAGATCGTATGGTTGAGGTTTAGGCGCTGATGAACGGTGAGGATATGATCGGGGGAACTGATCTGACGGCTGGGAATGGGCGGAAGATGGACGGGTGAGATGAGGGTGTTTTGAAAGAGATCGGATGGCCAGAACAAGCGCCGGGTGGCAGAAGAAGAGGCGGGCCACGTGGTTGCTCCAGAGAGCGCCACGTGGCCCAATAAGAAAATTCAGAGGAAAATTACAAAGAAAAATACAAAAGAAATAGTTAGAGGCCGAATTTGGAAAAAGTCAAAACATGAAAGTTGCTCGTCTCGCTGGGATCTACAACTTTCATGTTGGTTAAAAAGCAAAAAGAGGTCATCTGTACAAAAGCTATTTTTTGGGGGGTATTTTTAAGGGGATAAAAACACCAAGTTTGTGGTTTTCAGATTTTTTTTGTATTTTTTATCTTTTTAAGGGTCAGTGAATTATAGACAACTAATCTACCTAATTTTTAGAGGTTTTTGAGTGATAAAATAATTACAGAAAAATAAGGGCAATTAAATACAAATAATTAAGGGTTAATTATACACAATATAGTACATGATAAAATCAAAGAATTAAAGGTGATTTTATTGGATTAATTAAGACAGGGGTTTTAATAGAGAGTTTTTAGCATGATGAATACGAGATTCATCATACCCCTATACTTAAACCATGCTCGTCCTCGAGCATCTAAAGAATGAAGGAGTCGAATTAATTCCTGACAGTGCGCGTGAAAATTTACAAGGCTTGATATTTCAAAGACCCTTGACCTTAGTGATCCTAAAATTCTGGGTTTATCCAAGCCTTAGTCAGAAGGAATCCAACTTCTCTGATTATCATACTCTCTTTTTGTACATATAATATAAGGATATGACATTTAGTGTACTGCATTTTATGAGAGCCGAGTCGATGCATCACCCAAAGTTCCAGTCCCAAAGATCTTCCTCTAGACCTAATCCTCAAGGGAATAAGTATGTTCTTGCTTCAATCCACCGTCTCATTAGTTTGTCAGACTTTGAAATGTTGATGGACGGTCAGATGATGGAGGTACCGGGATTGTGTCTAATTTTCTCACCCTCACATTGGAACAAGGGGCCTCTCGAGTGCCTTTTACTCAACACATGTATATTATTACTTTGTTGATCAATGTGTCCGTCAAGAGAGTTGGAGTCGTCTGCACTTGTTTTTCTGGGAGTACACCGGGGTGTGTCTTTTCTGAGTATCTAAGATACCTTCGACACCCAGACTTGTATCGCTTACGATGCAGGGCCCTTTTTGTGGTGTCAGCCTGACTCCTTGGTCCTAATTAGCGTTTGGTCCAAGTGGACACTTTGAAAAATGTTTGGGAGCGCTCGCCATTGGTGGAAGCTCATTTGGAATTTGACTTTGGATTTAGAGCTTTTCTTTGACATTTCATTTCTTTTGTTGGCTAGCTCCACTGCTTTTACCAAGAGATTGGCGCACACTGATCAACAAGTTCCTTTAAATTTCATCACACCCTGGCACTTTTAGGTAAATATCCAAGAGATAGTATATGAATCTTGTTCACATACTTGCTAGGGTTTTTGCTGACACTCAGGTTTTCTGAAGCCTTCATTAACTTTATCCCATCCCCGAATATCATTAGATCGGGTCTAAACTTAAATCTATGGTCCTAGTTCCTCAAGTGATATCTCAACTCAGCTCATCAATTATGCAGTTGTGGAAGTGACTGTGCTGATCATATTTTCTTGAAGGTAGAGATGAAGAGTGCAATATAGCACTCAAATCTTTCAAACCAGAGGAGTGTGGATATTTAAGTCAGGAAAACCCTAATGACTAAGGCATGTTAACTCAGACTCTCAAGATCCCAGAGATCCAGTGTCCTCAAAATCCTTAAGCCTTGCGTGAGTGTGAATGTGTCAGGAATACACCAACTCCATGGGTTAGTGAATTTTTGTGTGATTTTTATCTTTTGCAGATTTTTATGGATTTTAATTTTTATTTTTTTTTATTTTTTTTAATTCTTCGGAGAGACAATGACTGGCCCAAGCTCAAGTAAAAGTATGGGTGTAAGTACGGGCCGAGGCCCGTGTTACTTGAGGACGGAGCCGTATGCGATGTCCTCTAAACCACCCACTCTGCTAAGGGAGACCGAGGTTCCCTCACTGAAAATGCCTACTAAACCTAGTAGTCAGAGTCAACCTCACAAGAAAGATTTTCAGAATTTTTTTTAATACAGGAATATTTACAAAAATTAATCCCTCAATTTTAAATTTTTACAGGTTTTTACTCAGTTCACTAGTTTACCAAAACCCAGCCGGAAAAAATAAAATTTTAAAAAGTTTAAAAACACGAGCTAAGGCTAAAGTAATATACAATAATATACGGTATACCCCCCTATACTTAAAATTTGCTATGTCCTCATAGCGCAAATGCCATGAAGCCAAGGCTCGGTTCAAGTACAAGGTGATATAGCGGAACTGAGGAGGAGGGTCCTCCTATACTTAGGCCAAAATCGGCCTAAGTACAAGAAGACGGGACGAGGGATGGAAGAGCAGGCAGGTCCCCCCTATACTTAGGCTACAATTAGCCTAAGTAAGGTCTGCGTTGGGGGGGGTTCTATGATACAAGGGTGAGGGGGAGGGGGTTTGTGAAGAATAGATATACACAGAGAGAGAGAGATAGAGAGAGAGAGAGAATGAAATATACAGGGGGAGGGTGGGGGTGAGTATGTGCATGTGCAGTGTAAGTATGTGTGTGTGTGTAGAGGGGAGGGATTTTTTTTTTTGAGTACAATATGCAAGACTGAAAAATAAATATGCAGATGCAAGTTATCTTTTTTTTACAAAATGCAATGCAATTTGACTGC
The DNA here is from genome assembly GCA_037367405.1 of Ottelia alismoides. Taxonomy (NCBI): domain Eukaryota; kingdom Viridiplantae; phylum Streptophyta; class Magnoliopsida; order Alismatales; family Hydrocharitaceae; genus Ottelia; species Ottelia alismoides. The sequence continues at coordinate 62,218 of JAZKJV010004301.1, read as the reverse complement.
TAAAATCTCCCAAATCCTTCACAGGTTCTTTTGCGGCCTCTTCAGTGGAAGTTCTCGACTTCACGCCTCCATGAGGATCAAGCGTCCTCGATCACCATGGGCCCTGCCACAAAAGATAAACGTTAGAAAACCTGGAGACAATAAATCAGCAATTGATATGCAAAGAAATGATGCATGAAATGAAGACCTGAAAATTTTTAAAATAAATAAAAAAAATCAAATCCAAAAATTAAGCAAAGTCGTATCCCCGGCAACGGCGCCATTTGATGAACGTCAAATTCGCCTCTATAATATTATGGAATTATGCTGTAGTACAGGAGGCGAATTTTGTTCAGCAAAAACCACAGACCTTGAATGCTGTGGAATATTTATACTTGGCAAGTGTACCAAGGTCGAACACAGGGATACGGCGGCCTTATCTGAGTATTGAATTTTGATTCATGAAGTTCAATATGAATTAATCCCAATTTCAGGTTCATATGCAATGTACAAGGCAATGCAAAGTGATGCTATGATGCATGCATTTTTATTGATTTTTATGCAAATATAAAGTGATGCATGAAATAAATATGCAAGAGAATAATAAAGCCTACAATTATACCCTAAAAATTATGAGCAACAACGTAGAAATGAAATCAGTGCCATATTAATCATCACATTAAAAAGCGGTCATCAGATCAAAGCAAGACAAGGAGAGCAGAGTCCCAATATTTGCACATGAAAATTCACTTCATTTAAAATAGGAGCAAATGAGACAAATAAGTACGCTAAGATGAAGAGGACAAAACAAGGATCAAAACGACACTAAAATCATGCAATTTGGACCTACGATGCTCAAGTTATGAATGAAACAATGCAGGGGCATAATTGTAATAAAAATGTAAGGAAATAAAGGGATAATTATTGCATTTAGGTCCCTAGAAGGACCTAAATGCAATTACCAAAAACCGTCTGGGCCTATATGATATTTTCCCATATGTGCGGGGGCCTTTTGTAATTTTGGAAAACTTCGAGGGCCTCCCTGTAAATTACCCCAGGCGCGCACGTGAGGCACGCGCCTGGAGGACCAATTCGTAATTAGCAAATATTTCAGGGTCTTGCATGCAAATCTCCCAGACCCCACGTGCTCTGCACGTGGGAGACTAGGCTCGGAAGGCTGGCTGAGGCTCGGGCCACGTGGACGCATCTGATGGTACGGCGTGAGGCTCGGATAACCCGAGCCTTTCAGTTGGGAGTGAGGCTCGGGCGTCGACGTGGCATCGTCACAGCCGTTCGATCCATTCGATCGAACGGCACCTGTACCATCTCCTTCATCGCGGGCCACCGGAGGAGGCGGGGCTCCGGCGACCTGCCAATAGCTCCGCCGTGCTCCTCGTTAGCATCTGAGCGTCGAGGAAGTTTTCTGGAGGCATGGCGAGGGTCCTGGAGCTCAGGCGAAGCTCCAAGGGTGTCTGGAGCTGCTCGGCAAGGCAAGGTCATCGGAGGAAGAGCTCGAGATCGGCGGGGCGAAGCGAGCTCCGATCAGTGAAGGGAAAGGACCTACATACATTAGAATAGCCGAAGCGTGGAGTGTGAAAGTGATTGTGAGGTGAGTGGGCAGCCGTGAAGCGACGAAAAGCGGTGGCCGGAGGTTTCTTCGCCGGCAGAGCAGGTGAAGAGGGGGTCAGTACGGAGGTGGTTCTGGAGAAGGGGAAGGGGGTCGGCAAGGGTGACTGATGGTGGGCGAAGGTCGTCGAGTGGTCAATGGACGATGAGGATGGCGGGGTATGCCTGGGAAATTAGGAGAAAAAGAAAGAAAATGAAAGGGGAAGAAGACCTCGTCGGGGAGGGGAACCCATGAAGGAGGATGTCTAGGCTGAAGGTCGATTCGACCCTCCGGTCATTGCTCGACCTGGCCGATCGGTCCAGGGAGCTTGGCTACCGCCGAGGAGGCGGAGCGTACATGGCTGAGTAGCCATGGATCTCACCGGGGTCTTCGGCCGTTATCGCCTCCTTGCAAGGGCCCCTCCGCTGTCACCGGAGGGCCGAAGGCTGGGTCGAAGCCCCCAAATGGTGGATGGAGCTCTCAGGCGGCGGAGGGTGGCTTATATAGGAGAAGGAGTTCGGAGGTTACGTGGGGGAGGGCGGATTCGGCGGGGGTTTTCATGGCGACAGGGTAATGGTGAGGGGAATTGAAGTTGGCGCGAGGATGGCGGAGGGTAGGGCAACGTGTAGGGGGCATTACGAGCAGGGGGAGGTGGTCTGAGCGACGGGTAGAAAAGGAAGGGGGCGGAGGCGTTACAAGAAGGAACGCCTGGATGGAGGTAGACGATGATCCTCTACCGTTGGATCTGATGATCCAACGGTTGAGAGTGGGGCGCTTGCGAAGGGCTACGATCAGATCTGAGGATCTGATCGAGCAGTGGAGAATGGTTGTTAAGGAGCGGCTCGGATGGAAGAGTGAGGAAGATCTAACGGTGAGATGTGGAGGGATGACGTGGCGCGATGATAAGCGTAGGATGAGTGGAGATCGTATGGTTGAGGTTTAGGCGCTGATGAACGATGAGGATATGATCGGGGGAACTGATCTGACGGCTGGGAATGGGCGGAAGATGGATGGGTGAGATGAGGGTGTTTTGAAAGAGATCGGACGGCCAGAACAAGCGCCGGGTGGCAGAAGAAGAGGCAGGCCACGTGGTTGCTCCAGAGAGCGCCACGTGGCCCAATAAGAAAATTCAGAGGAAAATTACAAAGAAAAATACAAAAGAAATAGTTAGAGGCCGAATTTGAAAAAAGTCAAAACATGAAAGTTGCTCGTCTCATGTTGGTCAAAAAGCAAAAAGAGGTCATCTGTACAAAAGCTATTTTTTGGGGGGTATTTTTAAGGGGATAAAAACACCAAGTTTGTGGTTTTCAGTTTTTTTTTGTATTTTTTATCTTTTTAAGGGTCAGTGAATTATAGACAACTTATCTACCTAATTTTTAGGGTTTTTGAGTGATAAAATAATTACAGAAAAATAAGGGCAATTAAATACAAATAATTAAGGGTTAATTATACACAATATAGTACATGATAAAATCAAAGATATAAAGGTGATTTTATTGGATTAATTAAGACAGGGGTTTTAATAGAGAGTTTTTAGCATGATGAATACGAGATTCATCAATAGGTTCGCCGGAGCTGAACCCCGGCGAACTTTGATCTGGCCCTAATCGAGCACATATGGTCCTAATGACTAATCTAACTACTGGATTACAAACTAAAAACGAAAACTAAGCAATAAAACTAGGTAAAGAAGCTCTTATACCTAGTGGTCGACCCGGGAGTTGGACCTCCGACGAGCGGCGGCCGTGGGTGCTTCCCCCGACTCCTCCGACCAACTGAAGCTTCCAGGAGGACCCCCCCTGTCACGAGGATGCTCAAAAAACTGGAAACGAAGGTGGAAGAAGACCAAATAGAGACCAAACTGGGGAAGGAGGTCGAAGGACTTATTTATAAACATGGAGACGCACCCTTATTGACCGGGGTGCCATAAAGAATCGCTCGGTCAGATGATCGATCTGAAATGGTGGCGTGGGAGATGGATCATAGACGAAGCTTTTTCAAGAAGGAATCGAGGCGTTCTACTCATTGGTTTGGTTTGGGAAAATCGGAGAAGATGGGCCGAGATGACGTCTGACGCGAGGCGGCTGGTGGCAGAGGAGTTGACCAGGCAGTCAACGAAGGCAAGGACTTGATTGGTCCACATCAGCTAGAAATTGACTTATTATTTAAACCGAAAAAATGATTTTATTAAATTTTGCTTATAAAATATAAAATGTTTATTAATTAATGTAGTATTTATTTATAAATTTTATTTAATTTTTTTGATGTATTTTATTATGAATTTATTTTAATAATGTATTTATAAGTATATTTATATGTATTTTGTATGATTTATTTTTTATTTTTTATATTTTATTTTATTATTTTATTTTCTTATTTTATAAATTTATAACTTATTTTTGTGATTCTAAATATATTTTTATTTAATTTTCATGAGTTTATTTGCATATTTATACTTATAGGTATTTTACCTGTGTTTTATATACATTTTATTTATTTAATGGATTTTATTGGGTTTTATTTTGGATTTACCTTTTTAATGTAATATAAATAATATTTACAATTTAATAAAAATATAGATGAATAAAGAATATAAGAATGAAATCCCCTTTTATTTATATACATATATAACATAGGTGTTTTGCCTATGTATTCCATAGACTTATTTTATTCTCCTTTTTATTTTAGGTTTAATTCTAATTTTAATGTACACATATGTTATAAATAATGTTTACAAAATTATAAAAATATGAATTTGTAAAAATAATAAGTAATGAATAAATTGAATATTTTAATCGGTAGTATGTACAATAGGGGCCAAAAACCTAACTTTCACAGATGAACTCCAAAAATTATGAAACCGTTTTCATTAAATAATTCTTGAAAAGCTATATACAATTAAAGGTGATTTTGGTGGATTTTGAGTTTTTATTTGCAAGATATGGGTCTGTGAAGTTGAGATTCTGGCTTTTTTATTCTGTATATAAAATGTACACTGTGTATCATTTTTGTACAAACTCAATTTTGTGTTTTTTTCACATTGTTATCTACAAATTTCATGTACAAAATATTTTTATTTAATGAATAAATAATTAAATGCAAAATAGGTGTCAAAAATGCATAGATGAATGAATAAATAAATGAGTAATTTATTGTATTATTGGCCCTTATCTCCCCCTACTTTATTCCTTGTCGACCAATTCCATTCTGGACTTGGTCTCAGGGTTAGGGTCATAAAATATTTTTAATATTTTATTCTGTTATTCTTTTCTTCTCTTTATTCTATAATTTTGGCATTAAAAACCTTATTTTATGTGCAATACATGCAATGAATAGTGGATGCTATTATAGACAAATTAATGTTATTTACATGCATTAGCTAGGATTTTCAAGGCTAAAATGATAGAATAAAGGTGATGAAATGGAGATTCATCACCCCCCTATACTTGCCTTTGCTAGTCCCTAGCAAATACTTATGCAATAAGTACAAAAAGAATAAAGAATAAGAAGAAAAGAAAAGGAGAAATGAAAAAGATAGAGGGAATAGGATTGCTTTCAGTGCAATATATGTCCTTACAAAATCAGAATTTGGAGCTTCTGCTAGACCTTGGGTGTGGATGTGTGTAGAACCTAGTCGGGAACCAGCCTTAAAACACAACAGCCTTTGAGAGTCACAGAACTCGGTTCAAACCACCTCAATAGCATGGTCTGAACTGGCCTACGTCATACGCAAACCCTTATGACTATGAAGCTGACTTGTACAGTGTGAGTGATAGTGGCTCTCCCCAACTGAAACGATAAAGGAACTAACTTCTCCAGAATGACAACCCAATGATTCCCCAATCCAGCCCTCTACCGTCGAGGAGCGGGGTATTACCTTCTAAGTTCAAGTGTCATCCAACTCAAGAGGAGGAGGGGGGGGAAGAATGGACGGTAGCCAGTGTAGCTACCTATCCTGGGATGCAAGACCAGTGTGGTCAAGTCATCCAGCTACAGGCTCACATGGTATAACTTTGATGCTCAAGCTTGCTTATTTTCGATACAACATATATATACATACTCCGGCAGGTACTTTTATTTTTTTTATTTATTTACAAGCATGTCCACTTTTTTTGGAGTTTTTTTTTCAAACATACTATTCACTGCAGCATTTACATAAGGACTTTTTCCTCTTGAGCCAGAAGACTATCCCTCTTTTGAAGCTTTATCGCAACCCACACTCTCTTGTCATTCGACTTCATTGAAACTGGACCAGGTTGGGGTGCACTTCCCTCTCTAGACGTGGACGAATATTTCCACTCGTGTAAGTCTCAGTCTGGCAAATCCAACCCCCTCACCACTCCAACTGAGTTGAGCCAAGTGAAAGGTGCAAGTGTCCAAGTTAGGTCACGGCCGACAAGAGTCATGCGTGTGTCTCGAAAAGTTCTAGTTAGTCAGTTGAGGTGACTTGAACCCAGCCCTGATTTCTCAAAGAATTAAGTCTGAATAGACCTGAAGTACCATAAACCTAGTTCCCATAAGGTTCTAGTGCAGTTAGGTACGGCAAGGTCCAATCAAGCTCCAATTTTAGACTTTATTGGGCAGGTTCAATCATCAAGCTCACTCAAAAAGAATATAAATGATATGCACATGCTATGCAAAATGAATGATACAATTTTTCACAATGAATTTGAAAATCAACGAATCTTTTTACACAATTTTTTTTTACAAATAAAAATAATTTAAGCACACAAAAAGTATGTACAACTATTTACACGGGTGTGCCGCTTTATTTTACAAGGTTAAAGAACTTTTAAGAATTTACAAGTGTTGTCCTGTTTGTTCCAAGTACATATATGTATACAATTGATAAAGACTTTTTATTTAACGGCTTCACAAATCTGCCCATTTTTATTTATTTATTTCTGAGTTTTATTTTTATTTTTGTCATTTATTATTTTTTTTGAAAACATTTTCAAAATTATAGTACACGATAATTTTTGCAAGCTTTTACAAACATTTGAGAACTATTTTGCACATATTTGTCACACTATGTATATACATTTTCCACAATAGTTTTTACAAACATTTTTCAAGACATTTGCACATAAATTTTCAAATCCTTTGTTCCACGCAAAGAAGAAAATTTTTCAAACAAATCAATTTTACACAGGTTGAAAACATTTCACGGCAAGTTTTCCAAATAGTTCACACCATTTTCCAAATCGATTTGCCAAGATATTTATCCCGATTTATTAATCAGTATATACAAAGAAAAACTACAATTTATGTACAACATGGTTTAGGCTCTTATAAGTTTTATTTGGAATTATTGCTTATTTTTGCATGAGAGTTTTTATGCAGGCTCCTCAGACTTATTCGAGAATCATTTTCAAAATATTTTGAAGACTATAGTCCAAAATATTTTTACAAACATGTACACGCATTTGGAAATGATTTTGCAAAGGTTTTTCAAATAGTATAGATAGATTTTTCAAAATAATTTTACAACCAATTTTTCCAACCATTTGCAAACCTCTTTTCACAGATTTTTCAAAATAATTTTACAACCGATTTTTCCAACCATTTGCAAACCTCTTTTCACACATTTTTATTCCACTCAAAGAAAATAAATTTTGCAAACAAAACTTTTTACAAAGGATTGAATACTTTGTACACACTATTTTTCAAGCATTTTCCAAAAGATTTCACAAGGAGAACATTTTGCATAAAGCATTTTTCCTGATTTATTAATCAGTATGGACAAAAAGAGTTTGAGGAGCTCACAATCATCTTTTATTATTGTAATAGAAATACTTTTAACATTACTTCTTAACTTGAGGTAATAGTTTATTTACAGTATGAGTTATGGCTTATAGTATATACATGGTATATACGACCCCCCTATACTTAGCTTGAGCTATGTCCTCATAGATAGAAGAGAAAAGAGAAGGCACAACTCGTACTGAGTATAGACAAGTCTAAAGAATATATAAATAAGAAATGAATGAACAAATGAGAAGTCGGTCGTCCCCCCTATACTTAGGATTAAGTAATCCTAAGTATAGCAGAATGTACATACCGCAGGGAGGGTCAAGGGTGGGAATAAATAGATCGTACTCAGATTGTCTCCCCCTATACTTAGGGTAAGATACTCTTGAGTATAGACAAGAAGAGGAGACAATGGAGAGGATCAAAGAGTAAAAGAACTCGAGGTGCACACCCCCCTATACTTAGGACAAAGTGCGTCCTAAGTATCGAAGACTGGCAAAAAGGGGTAGCACCTTTTGATACAAAAAGAAGGTAGAAGAGAAAAAGAAGAAAAGAAGAAAATCAGATAAATAGTTTTTGAGGTGCAGCGTCCGAATCTTCTAATGCTGCCAATGTTGTGGATATGTCATCAAGGTGCAGAAGCTGGATGGAGTCGACAACGACCACAAATGTATCAGGCTCGAGATAAAGCTTCAGGAGTTGACTGTTGATGACGAATGGTTGTGCGTCAGGAGACAATTCTGATATGGCAATACTTCCATTGTCACGCACTTCATGAACTTGGAATGGCCCTGTCCACTTACTCTTTAATTTGCCCGGGAAGATCCGCAACTTTGCATCAAATAACCACACCTTCTGTCCAACTTCAAAGATCTTTCGTCTGATGTGCCGGTCATGCCAGTGTTTCACCTTTTCCTTGTACATCAATGTGTTATTGTATGCATAGTCTCAAAACTCCAGGAGTCTGTTCAGATCATCCTTTCTTTTCTGACCACTTTTTCGTGAGTCCAAGTTGCACATGTTAATTGCCCATAAAGACTTGTGAATTAATTCGACGGGCAAATGGCACGGCTTCCCATATACAAGATGATAGGGTGACATGCCCAAGGGAGACTTGTAGGTGGTTCTGTAAGCACAGAGAATTGAGTCCAAGAGTTGAGACCAGTTCCTTCTGTCTGAAGTTGAGACCAGTTCCTTCTGTCTGATCGTACAAGTTTTTGCAAGATCGTCTTAATTTCTTTGTTCGACAATTCGGCCATGCCATTGGTCTGAGGATGATAAGGGGACGTGACACGATGGTCGATGTCGTACTCCTTCTTAATTTCTTGGCCTCTTTGTTAATGAAATGGCTACCCCCATCTGATATGAGAATCTTCGGAATCCCGAACCGCGCGATGATGTTATCTTTCAAGAATCGACACACTGTTCGACTGTCAACGGCTCGAGCGGGAATAGCTTCAACCCAACGACTCACGTAATTGAATTGCAAGAAGGATGTGCTCAAAACCTTGACTATTAGGGAAGGGTCCCATAAAATCAATGCCCCATGCATCAAAAACATCTGCTATCTGAATGATCTTTAGAGGCATCAAATCTTTTGCATTGAGTGTACCATTCAATCTCTGACAGTCAATGCATTGTTTGACAAAATATTGCCGCATCCTTGAATAGTGTGGGCCACCAGAAGCCGCACTTAAGTACTTTGGCTGTCGTACGGTCTCCAGAGTGATGTCCACCAGATTCGAGCGAGTGACAATGCTCGAGGACACTATAATGCTCCTCCTGAGGGGTGCACCTGCGCCAAATGCAATCCGCTCCTTATCTGAATAAAAGAGGATCTTCCCATTGATAGAAACGGATGATCGACGTGAATTTATTCTTCTGATTCTTCGTCCAATCCGATGGTATTACCCCCGAGGCGAGGTAATTGACTATATCAGCATACCAAGGGAGAGAATCCACTGCTAATATTGACTCGTCAGGGAAGGTTTCTGTGATGAGTGCACTGTTCAGGGGAGGCTCATGCTGCTCAATTCTGGAGAGATGGTCTGCTACCACATTCTGAACTCCAGGCTTGTCCTTAATTTCCATGTCAAATTCTTGAAGGAGAAGGATCCATCAAATCAGTCTCGGCTTGGCATCATTCTTCTGTTGTAGGTACCGGATAGCAAAGTGGTCTGTAAAAATGGTGACTTTTGATCTGAATAAATAGGATCTGAACTTCTCGAGGGCGAAAACCACAGCCAACAACTCTTACTCTGTGACAGTGTAATTTCTTTGCGCCTCATCTAATGTTTTGCTAGCGTAGTGAATGGCATAGGGCGTTTTTTCTTTTCTCTATCCCAAAACAGCCTCGACTGCAAAGTCTGACGCGTCAGTCATGATCTCAAAGGGAAGAGACCAATCCGGCGGCTGTAGGACTGGAGCCTGAGTGATAAGCTCCTTCAGCTGATTGAAAGCAAGGAGAACCTGCTGATTGATGAATTCGTGATTCATCATCACAATATCTTGATCTTAGCAAAATCCCCGAGTAAAATCCCAAATAAATTTCCATAAAATCAATAAATTAACAACATAACTCTTGTAAATAAAATACACTAATTATTGTATATTGGATTGTATAAAATAAATTAACACTAAAAAGCCGCAAAAATAAAGGAGTTTTATACTTGTAAATAGCCCAAAACTTCATGTATTTTTAAAAATTTCATTTCAACTCCTTTTTGCCTAATTCTTTCTCTAACTTGTTTATAAAAATGTATTTAAAAATACAAAAATACAAAACAAATTTCATCTCAAATAAATGCTCCTAGATCCCAAAGAGAAAAAGCCGTAAAGTCCAACTTTCAAGCCAAATTCCTGCTCCGTCTGAACTCCAAATTCACCAAACTCACTTTTAAAGTTCAATTTAGAAAATTATCTATCCAATGGAAGTGATTTCATTAAAATCGAAGCTCATTTGCAAAAGTTGGTTTTTGAGACCTAGATGTACATTGTATACCATGTATATATTCATTCTTTCTTTAATTTTATTGAATCTTTCTTAATTAGTAAAAATACAAAAAAATCATACTTGTGTTGTATTTTAATTGTAGTATTTTATTGTATTTTTCCGTTGTAAATATCTCTTATTAAAAAGAAAAAAATTACATATTAGAAAAGTAAAAAAAATGTGTACTTGTTTGTCTTCCCTTGTAAATTCTCCACTATTTCTCTTCTCTTTTTATTTTATTGTATTTAAAGTAGCCAACTTTATTTATTTATTTATTTAGTTATTATTTAATTTCCATTCTCTACAATAACCACCAATTCAACTCCATTATTCCACCATTTTTCCCAACTTCCCATTCAACTCCATTAATAATACAACCTCCCATTCAACTCCACCACTTTAATAACCTCTCATTCCATCATCTTTATATACATGTCATTCTCCTCATTTTTACCTTTGATCCATCTTTATGTGAGGAGAGCCTAGTTCCCAGAGTTGAATCGGTGACAGCGACGCAACCGCGGTCGAGCGACGACGGCCCTCTCTCCGGTGAGATCCGTTGGCTTTTTGGCCAACATCGCAGCCACATACGTGCGTTGCTCGAGCTCATCGCTCGTCGGCGATTTGAGCGAAGATCGTGCTCTCGTGAGCACTCCATAGGTGATGGCATTCATCGTAGGTAATTTTATTCTCATTTTATCATCGTGTACTTTTTTTTGCATTTTTTTATCACGCCATATAACCATCCACATGTCCCCATTTATTTAGTCCTTGTCATCTTCTCACTATCATTTTCCCTCCCTTCTTTTTGTGTACATATTTCCTGTTTAAAGAGAATTATAAAAAAATAAAACAAAAAAAGTCTCTTTTATTACAGCAGAAAAAAATATAATAAAAAAATAAAAAATAAAAAGAAACACAGCAGCGCCGCCCGCCGGCCCCCTTCTTCCACGGGCAGGCGGCGCTGCCCGATCTCCGTCGCGCACCGCCACGCCCAGCGCGGCCGCGCCACCCCACGCCTGCGCGCGGCTCCGCCCTCACACCGCCACCACGGCTCTCATGCGCGGCCACGTCCCGCGCCCCGACCAGCTGCCCCTTCCACCTCACCGACAACTCCCCTCCGCCGCAGCGCAGCCGTCTCCGCCCTCTAGCCGCGCCACCGCTGCCGCATCGCCCGCCACCGGCTCCCCAACTTTGGGTTCATCTACCTGCGACCAAGGAAGAAGAAGGGGTAGTTTCTTTTCCATTTTTTATGTAAAAATTGCAGTAATTATATTTTATGTTCTTATAATTACAAAAAAGTCCTTGTAGATATTTGTGTTGTAATTTCAGTTTCTATATTTGCAAATACACCCCTGTGTTCGCACTTTAATTTGGACATTGTTTATGCATCTTTATATTCAATGAAAAATGCTTTCATATTGAGCAACTAATTCTCTACATTGTGGGTATTTATTTGTATTTTTGTGAGATATGGGTAATTAAATTAAATTGTTCAACTGAAATATTACATATTTTACCCAATTAGTGATCTTAAAATTATATCTCACACACAGTTGATCTAAAAATTCCACAAAAATTATGAATGATGCCCTGATATATGATTAACTTACTATCCAAATTTCATCCAAAATGGAGTTGTCTTGTGCCTGGAATAATTTGTAGAGTGAATTTAGTGCTTGATTTTTAATTAAATCTACATAAATCATTTTTGCGAAATTTCAACTCTCATGGATTGCTTATCTAAATATCTTTCTGACATAATTCGCACTCTAATTAATTTGATAATGTGGATTTAATAGAAATTAATTACTCATTGCCACTCTGTTTTTAGTAAAAAAATCCATAAAAAATTCATACTTTGTCAAAAAATTTCAAAACAATTATTGTAATCTCCTTGCATCATGTTTTAGTTCATAATTTTTTCATAATTTGTACTTACTGTTTGTGTGATAAATTGCGAGAAAACCCATAAAAAGTGTGCATTTTTATTTGTTGCGTTTTAACAAATAAAATTCCAAAAAAAATGTGTTTTGTGTTCTTCACTGAATTAAGATCTTAGGAAAAATATAGTTTGGCTAAATTGGACTTCTTTTCCATTAAAATTAATTTGGCCTTGTTTGTGTTTTCTAAGTGTCATAATTCACCTGTATTTGCATTTGCATTTAATCTTGTATTAAAAAATTTAAAAAAAAATACCGCATCGGAAATCTAGATCTTAAATTTAAAATTAAACTCAAGTTGTTCCTTTGCCTCCCTGTGTTCGATCCCGGACTTGCCCGGGATATAAATTAAAGCCGAGACACTCTTCACGGAGATCTTCTCTCGGTTCTGACCGAATCTCTAAGTACACATATTACAACGCGACCAAATTAAATATCGTATTTAGCGACTCGTCAGATGGCGTCGTTGCCGGGGAGGCAAACGGCTTAGGGATTAGTTTAAAAATTTGGATTTGGATTTTCATTTACTCGGGTAGTCTGACCCCCGAGCCATTTGTATTTATTCCATTTTTTTTCAATTATTTCTCTTCATATTTTTGTAAATATCTTGTTGTTTATCTCTCTAATATAAATCTCATTTTCCTTGTGAGGGCCCGGTGGACTTGGAGTGCATCGGACGTCGACGGACGTGACGCGCACCGACTGTTGAAGTGCGATGATAATTCATTTATTTTTGAGAGAAATTTTGTAAATTGTTGTATTATTTATCTTGCTCATTTATAGCGGCTCTTGTTTGAGAGCTCGCGCGTGTAAAAAGACTTAGACATTATTTGTGGTGTGTCGAGCATGTTTCACTCTCCGGTGAGGGTGGGCTCGACTTGAGTGGCGAACTTAAGGATTAGGCACACGGTAGTTTAGATTCAAATTTGTTTGTTCCCATCGTAATTTAGGCCACACATATCTTAGAAGATTCACTTGTCTGATAAGATTCATAATGAGACGCACATAGACACGTACTACTTAGCTCAAATTCAATCAATTCTTCCCCGTCACATAAATTTCAAGTGATAACCTAACTCTAAAATTGGGACTGAATTGAGCAGGTCGATCTAATTAATTGGAATAAAAAGAACCCTTGTTCTCGTGTGCATAAAGCCCTCATTGTTTGTTTTAATTGCAAGTGAGAGAGAGACGACCCTAGGATAGAGCCAAGTCTGGATTTCTTACTTACTACTGGTTCTTTCTTTTTAGGCGATTAGCTACTTTTCAGTGAGGAATACGGGTAGCCGGTAAACGGTCCGGACTTCCTTAGCAGAGTGGGAGGTTTAGAGGACGCCTTAGTCCTCAAGGAACGGGTAGCCGTATTTATACGGTCCGTACTTACTCCTATACTGGCTAAAAGTAGGTCAAACTAGTCGTAAGAACCGGGCCAGTCTGTAGGAAAATACGGGCACCTAACAGCTCGTTAATCTTTCCAAGATTGTATTCTCACCAACTAAAATTGACCACATAATTCGGCCGAACTCTTACGGCCATCACGTGTTGAGTTGGTGAAATTGAGGGTTTAAATTGTGTTTGTATTGTGTGAGTTCACTCCGCACATTTACGTGCACTGTAGAACTAGTGCCTCATTGACTATCGTGATCTAATCGGTTCTTTTGAAATCGAAGATGACTGATTGGGGGGATATTTATTCGGACTTTACGAATCTCTCGTTGAACCCTTCAAAAAGTACGTCTTCAAAGGTCCAAGCGCAACTTGGACCAACCTGGACTCATGACCCTCTTGAGTCCAGGATCACTCACTCTCGGGATGGTTACTCTCAAACCATTCCATTTCTCTCTTCCCACCTCACCGAGGAAGACCATCGCCTTGGTGAGAATATCATGATTCATAAATCTTCTTCTAATCAAGAACACATTGCTGATTCAGGACATAAAGAAGATTCAAGTAAAATGCCAAAGAAGAAAGAAGAGGAAGAAGAGAACCATGAAGACCCAATGAAAATGATACTTGCCCGATTAGATGCATCTGAGCAGCAACATGCATTACTGAGAGCTCAGTTAGGACAGTTAAATGTTGGGGTCCAACTACCAATGGATGCGGCGTATAACCCCGGACAATATCAAATTCATAACTACTTGAGTCCGGCTGAACCCACTGTTGACTTTGAATTGAAGCCGCATTTTCTGAACTTGCTGCCACATTTTGATGGGAATGCTTCTGAGGAGCCATATGCATTCCTAGGGGACTTTGGGCTCATCTGTGCTAACCTCAAACATAATAATGTTAGCCAGGATTATATTAGGCTCAAAGCCCTTCCATTTGCCTTGGGTGGAAAAGCCTATTACTGGGTAAAGAATCTTGGAATCATCATCACCACTTATGCCCAGTTCAAGGACCTATTCCTAAAGAAGTTCTACCCGTTGAGTAGAACTAACATGATGAGGATGCGAATTACGAGTTTTTCCAAGTTACCCCATGAAGCCTTCTGTGATGCTTGGGAAAGATTCAAGTCATGGATTAGATGACAACATCTTGGTCTAATCCTTCTTCACCGGTCTCAACCCTGAGATGCAGGGTTTAGTGAGCACTGCCTGTGGAGGCAGCTATACATCACGAGGAGTGGATACCGTCTGGAGGGTATTCGAGCAGATGGCTGAAACTAGCCGCTCACAGATGGCCAGCAGGGCCTATACACCATCCCCTAGTTCACTCTCATCTGGAGGGGGAAAATCAGCTGTAGTCGATCTCTCTCAGGACGTGATCCCTAGCATGGGACTCCTTGCTGACAAACTTACTGTAGTCGAGAGGATCGACAAGAGGATTGATGAGTTAGATCGGAGCGTCTCCAAACTTCTAAAACAGATGGAGGAGTTGACTGAGAAGGTATCTAAGATACGGATAACCGTTGTGACTGCACCCTCTGCTCCCGTATACCGAGTTCACCATGTTCAAGAGCAGTTGGTGTCAGGGCAACCCCAGCCGTGGGAGCAGGACCAATCCTACACCCACTCTTTCCAGCAGCCACCTCCATTAGCAGAGACAGTCCAGGAGGAGCCTCCACCAGTTTGGGAGGTGAATGGGATATGGTATACTCAGGACCCTGCCAGGCAGGGAAGTACGGGAGACCGACAGACCTATCAGCGTCCCCCGACCTTTCACAACACCGCATTCACCTCCGCACCACCTCCTTCACAACAGAGCCCTGGATTCCATCCACCCCAGCAGCAGAGGCAGCAGTACCAGCAGTATGGCCGACAGGGCCATTACCAGACGGGTCAGCAGGGCCCGCAACCCCAGCAGCAGCAGCAGAGGCAGTATACTGGCCAGCAGGGTCAGTCTTCCCGTTCTTCTTCCCAGTCTTATCCACTTCCTTCATCGTCTAGTCCCGTGGATATTCAGAAGCAAATACTCGATGAGTTGCGTTCCTACAGGAACGAGATTCAAGATTTACGGGTGGATGTCAACCGCCTGTCCAGATGGCGAGACGAGCAGACTGCACCCTCTACCTCTATCCCAGCCCAAGTTCAGGCTAACCCAAATAGCATGAACCATTCTAGTTCTCAGTAGCACTTTGGTCAGGTATACTATTCAGCATCTCCTAAATCTGAACATGAGATTCTTTCGTGTGACGAGGCTAACCACATGTCACTCAGGAGCGGAAGGACCATGGTCGTACCTGACCGGGCGAGGGACACGAGGAGGGGCATCTCTGGAGCTCTACATGAGGAGTCTTCAGAGGACGAGGAGGAGAGGCATCATATTTCAGAGCCCCATCAGCACCATTCGAGGATTTCCACTCAGGGAGCCGAGAGGAGGAGGAGGAGAGCACGTACGTAGCATCGTCAACATGGATATTCTTCTGAATCTACGGAGGACCTTGCATCTCCGGTTGTGGCGGATAGCACTCCATCTTCTATTCCACAACCTGTAGTAGATAGTTTAGATTTTGAGTCCATGTTGCATCAAAAAGATTCTTTTATGAAGAACTTTGTTTCCGTTAATGCAAAGAATGATCTTTCAGTTCATGATTCAGATTCTTCATCCTCTGTTTCCCTAGCTTCAATCCCTTTCCCCCGTGCTCTTACGACAGGAAAGCGCATCAAAAAGATTCAGAAAGATGACCCCGATATGGCACGGTTTTGTAAAGAAAACATCACAATTAAGGTGCCATTTGATGAATACGTGGCTAACCATCCTGCCTTCCAAAAATACCTTAAGGTGAGATGCATACCTAGAAGTGTTAGCAGGAAGAAAGATAACCGAAATATAAAGACACATGTCTTATCAGTAGCCACAACCTATTTTCTCAAGAATCAGACTTTGCCAAAGAAAAAGAGAGACATGGGTGCTCACTATGTGGAGAGTCCTATTGACGACATTGCGTTTGCACGCACACTCTTAGATAACGGTTCTTCGATCAACTTACTTCCCTTAGCCTTATATCAGAAATTGGAGTTGGGACCACTTCGCAAATCTAGAGCTTTACTCCAATTCGCATATCGTTTAATGAAGAGACCTAAGGGAGAAGTGAAGAACGTCGTTATCTCGATTGAGGGGCAGAACTATCAGGTGGACTTCACAGTCTTGGACATGGAGACCCCCAATCATTGGAGAGAATCTCAGATCATTCTTGGGCGACCCTTCCTTAGGACCGCAGGCGCAGCTTTCGATTATGGTACGGGAATGATGAAGTTCCGTTCTCCAGGCAGAGAAGTGAACCTTGAGATGAAGCAAACCAAGTGTCAGCGACCTGATTCAGAGAGTAGTACAGAGTACTCATCTTCAGAGGCAGATTGCAGTATGATTAGCACAGTTGGGATTTGGGGACAGATTCCTTCAGGACAGAGCGAGACCCTTTCATCTGGAGAGGATATAGTGCATGATGCAGTTTACCAGGTGTTATCTGATCTTACTAGAGATGCATCAACCTATTCTCATGATGACTTAGAGATCGATCTAGATCTGTCAATTCCACCCTCTTCGGAACAATCATGGGACATAGATGACGAGTCGGACGTGGCTTTTGCCGATTGTTTGGATATTTTTGACGATCCGACTCCCGATACTTCTGATTTGGTGGCGAGTACTACTCAGCTTAGCCCACCTTCATGCAGCACGGAACTAGATTCAGATTCAGTTCAGCCAGATCTGCTTGATGATACCACATTGCCAGAACTGAAATCGCTACCTCCTACACTTAAGTATGCCTTTCTTGCGGGACCCAAAGAGAGATATCCTGTTATCATTAGTTCAGACTTGACTTTAGAACAGGAGTCTAGGTTGTTAGAGGTCTTAGAGAGGAACCGCAAAGCAATAGGTTGGACGGTGTCGGATCTCGTGGGCATCAACCCTTCTCTCTGCTCGCACCACATTTTTACTGAGGATAATGTGAGACCTTCCCGTGAATTCCAGAGGAGACTTAACCCCAATCTACGGGAAGTGGTGAAAAAAGAAATTGAGAAATGGTGCAAAGCAGGATTTATATACCCTATTTCTGACTCCAAGTGGGTGGCCCCGCTTCATGTTGTCCCGAAGAAGTCGGGAATTCAGATGGTCACCAATGAGGAGGGGGTAGAGATCGCGACACGAGTACCCACGTTGTGGCGCGTCTGTGTCGACTACAAACGCCTGAATGCTGCGACCAAGAAAGACCACTTTCCCTTGCCTTTTATTGATCAGATCTTGGAGAGACTTGCAGGGAAAGAGTTCTTCTGTTTTCTTAACGGGTACTCAGGCTACAACCAGGTGGCCATAGCCCCTGAGGACTAGGAAAAGGCCACATTCACATGTCCATTCGGTACTTATGCTTTCAGGCGCATGCCATTCGGGCTCTGCAATACCCCGACCACATTTCAACGGTGCATGATAGCCATATTTGCCAAGGTGGGAGAATTCCTGGAAGTGTTCATGGATGACTTCTCGATCCATGGTGATTCTTTTGATACATGTTTAGCGCACTTGGACCGAGTCCTCACGAGGTGTAGAGAGGTGAATCTGGTACTCTCCTGGGAGAAGAGTCACTTTATGGTGACGGAGGGTATCGTGTTGGGGCATGTCATCTCCAAAAGGAGAATGGAGGTTGACCCTTCCAAGGTGGAGGTGATCAAGAAACTCGATCCACCTACCAACGTGAAGTCAGTGCGGTCATTCTTAGGGCATGTTGGATTCTATAGGAGATTCATTCAAGATTTTTCAAAGATCGCCCGCCCACTGACTGAGCTCTTAGGAAAAGACACAGAGTTCGTTGTAGATCATAGGTGTCTGGAGGCCTTTGAGCTCTTGAAAAGGAAGATTTGTGCCTCGCCTATCCTACAAGCTCCTGACTGGTCTCTCCCCTTCGAGATCATGACTGACGCTTCAGATTTCGCTATAGGAGCTGTGTTAGGACAACGGCGAGAGGGGATTCCATTTGCGATTCACTATGCGAGCAAAGTATTAGATTCTACACAGAAAAATTATACAGTGACTGAAAAGGAAATGCTCGCAGTAGTATGGGCCCTCGAGAAGTTCAGATCATATATTTTGGGCTCTAAGGTGACAATTTATACTGATCACACAGCTATTCGATATTTAATGGAAAAGAAGGACGCGAAGGCGCGTCTTCTTAGGTGGATTTTACTCCTCCAGGAATTTGATTTGGAGATTAAAGATAAACCAGGAGTGAAGAATGTTGTGGTTGATCACCTTTCTCGGATTGAACTTAAGGATTCTCCCGATCATGAGCGGATTAGAGAAACCTTCCCAGATGAGTCAATTTGTGTTATTGACTCACTCGCGTGGTATGCCAACATGGTGAACTATCTTGTCTCCAAGCAGGTTCCCCATGGTTGGACTAGGAGCAGCATTGATCGACTGAAGTCAGATTCGAGGAGATACCACTGGGACGATCCTTTCCTTTTCTGTGAAGGACCGGATTGTGTTTGGAGAAGGTGTATTCCTCAGGAGGAATACCAGTGTGTCCTCACATATTGTCATTCACTTGAGGCTGGAGGACACCATTCAGGAAAGAGAACCGCTCACAAAGTACTTCAATGTGGATTGTATTGGCCGACCTTGTTTAGAGATGCCATTGATTTTGTACGGTCGTGCCTGATTTGTCAAAGGATGGGAGGGACAGTTGGACAGAGAGATGAGATGCCTATGCAACCGATGATTATTTGTGATGTTTTTGATGCATGGGGCATAGATTTTATGGGTCCCTTTCCCAACAGCCATGGACATGAGTACATATTGTTGGCGGTTGACTATCTATCTAGGTGGGTGGAGGCTATCCCAATCCGAACCGTAGACAGCAAGACTGTCTGTAAGTTTGTGAGAGACTATATTATTGCTAGGTGATGAATCTCGTATTCATCATGCTAAAATTGGTCATTTAGGCTCTGTCCCCCATCATCTACTTGTATTTAAACATTAATAGAGCATTATTAGCCATCATGCATGTGTAAATAATATCCACATTTCATCATGCATAAATTGCATTTAAAATCCCCAGTGTAAATTAGCCCAAAAAGCCGCTAACTTCTCACATTTTTAGTTAATTCATTCTAACTCCGATTGACCCCAAACCACTTCCATTGTGTAGATATTACTAACCTTATTAAATAAAAAATACAAAAAAATTACTAACCCCATTAAGTGTCAAATAATCCCAAAGTCAAATTTCACATCTGACAGACTAAAATGAGCATATCTCCCACATACAGTGTCCGATTTTGGTCTACTCACTTTTAAAGTACTCCATTTTCAAATACCTTCAAAACAAGACCAATTTCATAAAATTCGGAGCTCATATGTGAAAGTTGGGTTTTGGGCCTCTTTTGCGCATTTTGACTTTTTGCTAATTTTGACCTGAGTTTTTATGTGCATAATCAACTCTTTTAATTTTATTTCTTTTTCATTTGTGTCCTTTGATGAAAGTTTTAATAAGAAATGCAAACATTCAAATCCAGATTAAAACTGAGATCAAAGAAATTGACCAAGTCCGAGTGTCCGTTGTCGGTCTGCACAAAAGTCGTGTGATTCTGACTTCTATTTTATTTTCCTAAGTTCTTATCCTTTAAAAATCCAAAAAAATTAGATTAATGTGTAAATAATTTTCTTCTTTTTTATCGTATTTTTTTTAGAATTTTTATCCCCTCTAAAACCACCAAAAAAATTACAAATCTCAAAAATGCGGTTTTTCGTGCACATGGAAAGCCACCAAAAATACCACTTTGCACAGGTGACCTCTTTTGCTCCCGGGCCCTTCATGAAAGTTGTAGATCTCGACGAGACGAACAACTTTCGTGAAGAAAATTTTTCGATCCGATGTCATCTTCTATCTCTTTTCCCCCTTTAAAAATTTGAAATTTTTTTAGGTGCCACGTGGCAGCTCCAGGGCGTGCCACGTGGCACCCCGCTGTTCACTCACTCCCCAGCCGAACTTGGGTCACGTGCCCAGCACGTGACCCGACCATCTTCTTCCTCAACCGTTTCTTCCTCAAACCCCCACCCCCCCCCATCGCCCCTTCTCTTTCCTCGCGCCATCCACCGCCCCGCCGTTACGCCTCACCCATGTAACGCCCCCTCCAGCCGTTCACCAACCCCAGCCGTTACTCCACCAGCACCCTATAAAATCCCGCCGACCTCCACCTTGGGAAGCATCCGCCATTAATCCCAAGGTTGGTGACAGCAACCCGTGGCCGGCGTGATCCAGCGGCCATCACCTCGGCCGCTGCTCTCCGCTCCTGTGAGAAACCTCGAGCATCTCGGCCGCCCAGGTGATTTCCCTTCTCTTCTTCCTCGGAGAGAACCGAATCCCTGTTCCACCTCCATCTCCGACCTCGCTAAGGTCGGAGCGCCAGTATATCCCCTTCTCCCCGCAGTCCCCTTCCCCTTTTGTTTCGCTCTAACCCTGCAGGTACACCGCCCTCCGCCGCGCAACCAGCTACCCCGCGACGCCTCGCCTTCGCCAGCGCGACCACCGCAACTCCTTCACCTCGCCGCCATCGCGCCGTGTGTCGGCCGAGGGTCGGGACCGCTACCTCCGCGTCGAGCTCGCCGCTCTCCGCCTCGCCTCCCAGGCGCTCCGCCCAGCCTCCGCGCGCGGAGGCGCCGCCCTGTGTGCACAGCTCCAGCTCCTCCGCCCTTCGCGCGGAGGCGCCGCCCCACGCCTCGGCGCTCCCTCAGCCACCGTGTGGCGCCTCCGCCTCGCCGCCCGCACGGTCCCTCCGCTCGGCCACCGCCCTCCGCGTCATCGTCATTGCTCGGCCGAGCGCTGCCGCACGCTCCAACCACCGTCGGATCTAGGGACGAGTCCCTTGATCTGACGGCCCTTAAGCCGACACGTGCCCCCACCCGAGCCTCGGCCCCAGCCGCGAGGCTCGGGTCCACCAAAGCACGGCCACTCGCCACGTGGAGGCTCGGACCATCCGAGCCTCAGCCTCGGTCCGAGCCTCCGCTTTCCCTTCCTAACCTCAGGCTCGGAAGCCCGAGCCTCTAGCCCCGGCCCGAGCCACAGGCTCGGAAACCCGAGCCTCTCCTTCGGTCGCCCGAGCCTCCAGCTTCATCCCCGAGCCTCCGTACGCACGTGCGCCGCACGTGCTTTAGGGGTAAAATTGCATCGGAGCCCCTGGCGTGTTCATAAATTGCAAAAATACCCCCGCCAGGGCAAAATTTCAGAAAGGCCCCTCAAGTTTTCGTTAATTACAGATAAGTCCTCCCAGGGACCTTCTTGCAAAGAAAACTTTATTTTATTTACATTTTAGTCCCTGAAATTTCAATTTAGCATATCTTCTCCATCTGAACTCCGATTTTAGCATATAATATGTCGTTTCGAAGCTCTTTTCATGCTCTACCATTTAGCATAATTTGGGGACAGATTTGAGGCTGTGTATTGATCATTATTATTGAGTACATCTGTTGACATATGCATGCTTAGTTCGACATATCTGTGCCACAATTATCTTGAAAGATTGATGATTTCTCTTGCAGGAGTTCTATTGAGGATTTTAATTTTATCAACCTCTCGATATCTTTGTGGGTAATAAATTAATCTGTGCAGGAGGCTAGATCGAGGAAGAAGAAGTTAATTAATTTCCTTATCACTCCTTTGCTTAAATTGTGCTTTTGAGGAGCGAATTACAAGGAGTCTTGACAGGATAATTCAATACCTCCTTGCAACTTGGATTTGATTAATTACATTTTGAATTTCCTTTTGATCTGTGATATATTTTGAGGATTTATTTATTAATCTTGTTTGGATTAAATATCACTAAATCACAGATTCGGAGCATAAACTCTGTTTACTTTCCTTGCATAACATTTCCATTATTGCATTGTATATTTTTGCAAACACAGAAAGTAATCAAGCATTAATTAATTATTTAATTTGATTAAAAACCAAGCAACTAAAAATCACCGTTCCCTGTGTTCGACCTTGGTAAACTTACCAAGTAAAAATAATCCACAACATTCAAAGATTGTGGTATTTTGACGACCGAAATTCACTTCCTATACTACAATTCACGATTATTAAAGAGGTGGATTTCGCGTTCATCAAATGGCGACGTTGCCGGGGAACGGCGAATTTTTAGGGTTTTAAATCATTTTTTGTGATTAATTTTTGTAAGATTAATTTTTGTGTATTTTTTTTTCTCTGCATTTTATTTTGCATTTCTCTCTTATTTCTGCCACTAACCGCAAAATCTCTCTTTGCAGACTTCTGGGAGCTGGATTGTTATATTAAATCAAGGATCTGCGATGAAGACTGAATTTTAATTTTGTGAGAGAGAGTTAGTATAGATTTAATTTTTGCAATATTCTCAGGGTCCCTCTCTTTGAACCCTTGTAATAATTAAGACTGAACATTCCTGTGGTGTGTCGGGTCTGATTCAACCCCTTCTGTGTGGTTGGGACCCGACTTGAGTGGCGTAGGACTTAGGCACATAAACGCTTGCTTGTTTATTATTGATTGTGCTCGTAATCTCTAGGCCACACTTTTTCACTAATTAAACGCACTATAGATCGTTCGACATTAGCCAAATTTTAAATCAATTCTTCCCGCTAATAGAACTATCTGTTTAGGGCGTTTTTCATCTGTGCATATCATTTAGTGTAAATTTAAAATTCCTTGTCTTGCATCCCGCATGAAGAACGCGAGGATTCACTGTAAGTCCTTCTCTTAAGCATGCATCATTGATTTACGCTTGCATTGGCTTTTTCGATTCTCCCTCCTCAAGTTTTACAACTTAGGAATTAACGGAATTGGGACTGCTCGTTAGGCGTGAATTTCTGTGCTCACATAAACTACAGTGATAACCTTAATCTAAAATTGGGACTGCTAATCAAGGTGACTGCAAATAAACTGACCTAAAACTAACTCTTGTTTGGTGGAGAGAAACCCACTCATTGTTTATTAAGGACAAGATCGCACACCTTAGGGTAGAGCCAAAAACCGAAATACTTCATTCAGACTACTGATTTTAAAAACAATTAGCTACTTTTCAGTGAGGGTCTCGGGTAGCCGTTTACGGTCCGACTTCCCTTAGCAGAGTAGGTGGTTTAGAGGACACCGCGGAAGGCACCGTCCTCAAGTAACACGGGTAGCCGTTTACGGTCCGTACTTACACCTATACTGGCTGAGAGTAGGTGCAACTAGTTGTATGAACTCGGGACAGTCTTTGTGAAATATTTCGGCACCTAACAGCTCCGCTTAATCTGCAAGATTGTTTTGTCATTAAATTAAAATTGAAAAGATAAGCGGCCGAACCCTAACGTGCCTTCACCAGTGTTGAGTGGGTGAATCAACGTGTTTGTTTTGTGTTTGATTTGTGTGCGTCAAAGACCTTGCAATTGCAAGCAAATCGTGGTTCGCTGATCAGTCCATCCCTCTTGACAAGATGTCGGCACAGTGGTCTTCTTTCCCGATCTCCACGACCATGTCCCGATATTCTTCTTCCCCTCAGCCATCATTCTCTTCCCGCCCATACATCCCACCCTATGACCACTCTTCTTCTTGGAATAGTCCTCTCTCACATTCTAACAATTTTATGGACACGAGAGAGAGACCTGAATCGAGGATGAACAATAGAGTGATCACTATTGATAGAAGAACACAATTTCCGGTCACTAGGATATCACAACCTCTTGAACCATCCTCTACTCAGGATGAATATCCTCTTGAGTATAATCAATTTTCCTTCGACGCTCCACGAGAAAACCAAAGTCAAGGAAATACAACTTATGACCAGCCCATAATGTTTATGAACAATCAATACTCTCCTCGAGGATACATGCCCGAATCACGACACATGGAGACTGATTATACAATCACTAGTCATGAGATGTTTGAGGATGAGATTGCTCGGATTAATCATAGAGCAGACACTTTAACTATGAGAATATATGATCTCATCCAGTCAATGCAAAATTCAGAAGAAGTGAGGCCACCACCATGCGAACCACTGGATCATCACAATCAGTTAGAACCACTGACCTCTGACCCCCCGACTGACCATATTACAGAAAATACCAAAAAAATTGAAAAATTTGAAAATTCAAAAAAATTGGACAATTCTGAAATGGAAGCATTTTGCAAGAGTCTGATCTTAGAGCTTCCATTAATCAAAGCCATAGAATATGTGCCCGATCTTAAGAGATTTGTGAAGAGTCGACTGATACCAAAAAAGACGGGCAAGAAACGATCCAGGACTGAATATCATGTCATATCTATGGCTAGTTCTTTGGTGATGAATCATAAACTCAAAAGCCGCAAAGTCAAGCGGTTGACTCGGGTCACATGTGAAATTGAGGATTCTATATTCACTCTTGTTCGGTTAGACGACGACTCTACATTAAACATCCTCCCCAAGTCCGTCTTTGACCAACTCAAACTCGGACAACTCAAAAAGACTAGGGTGGTCGTTCAATTACCCGATCGATCTACCAAAAGACCGCGGGGGATCGTTTCTGTCGTCATAAATTTCCGAGGGGAAAAACACAAAGTGGACTTTATTGTCCTTGACATTGAGCACCCCGGAAGGATGTCTGAGTCTCCTATTATTTTAGGAAAGCCATTCTTAGCCTCCGCTAAGGCGATTGTCGATTGCGAGACTCAGGAAATCAAGTTCCCGAACTCGGACCACAATGAACACGAACCCAATGACACATCCGGCTCTGAGGAAAACCAACTTGAAACCAACAGTTATGATCAGGATAATTCACACTATCAGACATCTCCGCATGACACACTGATAAAAACAATAGGAGAGTCACCCAACAAACTGACTGTTGAACAAACTTTGGATTCTCACCAACCTATCACTGCTCCTAGGAAAATTCAAGATTTTGGAGCTTCTGAAGAATTGGACCATATTTTTGAAGATCACCACGATTATTTGAGTGGTCCAATCTTTGAGTCGGCAGTAATTCATGAGATACTTGAACCATATAAGGACCCGACTCTGGAAACATCTGATGTCACCAAAATTCATGATCATACAAAGGTGACATCAGCGCCCCCAGCCTTAAACCACAAAAACACAAGGAACAATCTCCCTCGACCGAAGCGGTGCATGACCCTTCAAGAATTGGTCGACTTTTATGGGGATTCATCTGATGAGGAACTCACAAATGCCACATCGGTTACTCAAGACAGGGAGATGAAGACTGTCCAACTTCCTCCCAATACTTCTCAAGGAAACAAACCGACCAAGAAAGTCACCTTTAACCTTACACATCAGGTGATTTCTGACGAGTCCTCGTCCGATCATGATGTGGTTCATCAGATAAGTGCAATAGGTACAGCTCTGATCCAAGGGCACTTACCTCTGATCGACAAAAGTTGGAGATCCTCTGCAGACCACTACTATTCTCCTGAGGACGACTCCGACGATGGCTGGTCTTCTTCATCGGTCCCCTCTTCATCACACTCCACATATCCATACTATCTCACTCCACACTCCCGCAAGAAGGTCCGTCGCAAACCTCCTTAATCTTCTACATCCGCGCATCTACCCGGTTCCCCATCTGTAATTAGCCGATTATACTTAGGCTGACCTGAGCCTAAGTATAGGGGGACCGCATCCATTGTTTATACATCACTTCTCTTCTTTTGTTTTTAATCCTTCTATATTTGGTACGAGCTATGTCAACATTTCACTTTGTGCCATGAGGACATAGCACACGCTAAGTATAGGGGGGTGTGTTTGTATATATTTTATCTACTTTATCCATAGCTCGTTCTTTAATCGTTTTTATCTAACATCGGGGATGGGTACAAGTAGTGTGTGTAATTCCTGTTTTTCATAAAAAAAACACAAAAAAAACAAAAAAAAACAAAAAAAAAAGAAAAGAAGAAACACCAACAAAAAATTGCATCACTCATGGTCTTGCATTTCATCAAGCATTTCATGCATTTCTTGGTTGATTTATTCCTGACACATTCACTATCACTCAAGGCTTGAGGATTTTTGAGGACACTTGATTTCTGAGATCTTGAGATTCTGCGTTAGCCTGCCTTAGTCATTAGGGTTTTGAACTTAATAATCCACACTTCCCTAGTCTGAAAGATTTGAGCGCTATATTGCACTCTTCATCTCTAACTTTCAAAAAGAATATGATCAGCACAGTCACTTTCACAACTGCATGATTGATGAGATGAGTTGAGATATCACTTGAGGAACTAGGACTAGAGATTTGAGTTTAGACCCGATCTGATGATATTCGAGGATGGGATAAAGTTAATGAAGGCTGCAGAAAACCTGAGTGTCAGCAAAAACCCAGCCAGTATGTGAACAAGTTCATATGCTATCTTTTTGATATTGACCTAAGTGCCAGGGTGTGATGAAACTTAATGAAAATTGTTGATCAGTGTGCGCCAACTTTTGGTAAAAGCAGTGGAGCTAGCCAACAAAAAAAAAAGAAATGTCAAAGAAAAGCTCTATCATCCAAAGTCAAATTCTAAATGAGCTTCCACCAATGGCGAGCGCTCCCAAACATTTTCAAAGTGTCCACTTGGACCAAGCGCTAATTAGGACCAAGGAGTCGGGCTGACACCATAAAAGGGCTCTGCATCGTAAGCGATACAAGTCTGGGTGTCGAAGGTATCTTAGATACTCAAAAGAGACACACCCCGGTGTACTCCCAGAAAAACAAGTGCAGACGACTCCAAATCCTCTTGACGGACACATTGATCAACAAAATAAAATATATTTGTGTTGAGTAATAAGGCACTCGAGAGGCACCTTGTTCCAATGAAAGGGAGAGAAAATCAGACACAATCCTATGCCCTCCATCAACTGGCCGTCCATCTACACTTTCAAGTCTGACAAACTAATGTGACGGTTGACTGAAGCAAGAATAGACTTATTCCCTAGGGTTGAGGATCAGGTCTAGAGGAGAGTCTCTTGGATTGGAACTTTGGGTGATGTCTCAACTTGACTCTCATAAATGCAGTACACTAAGAATCATATCCTTATACTATATGTACAAAAAAGAGAGTCTGAAAATTAGAGAAGTTGGGTTCCTTTTGATTAAAGCTTGGATGAGCTCAGAATTTTAGGATCACTCAAATTAAGGGTCTTCTCTGAACTAAGCCTTGAAAATTCACTTACACAGTCAGGGATGTAATCAACTAAGTCATTCATTCATGCTCGGGGACGAGCATGGTCTAAGTATAGGGGTATGATGAATCTCATATTCATCATGCTAAAATTGGTCATTTAGGCTCTGTCCCCCATCATTTACTTATATTTAAACATTAATAGAGCATTATTAGCCATCATGCATGTGTAAATAATATCCACATTTCATCATGCATAAATTGCATTTAAAATCCCCAGTGTAAATTAGCCCAAAAAGCCGCTAACTTCTCACATTTTTAGTTAATTCATCCTAACTCCGATTGACCCCAAACTACTTCCATTGTGTAGATATTACTAACCTTATTAAATAAAAAATACAAAAAAATTACTAACCCCAATAAGTGTCAAATAATCCCAAAGTCAAATTTCACATCTGACAGACTAAAATGAGCATATCTCCCACATACAGTGTCCGATTTTGGTCTACTCACTTTTAAAGTACTCCATTTTCAAATACCTTCAAAACAAGACCAATTTCATAAAATTCGGAGCTCATATGTGAAAGTTGGGTTTTGGGCCTCTTTTGCGCATTTTGACTTTTTGCTAATTTTGACCTGAGTTTTTATGTGCATAATTAACTCTTTTAATTTTATTTCTTTTTCATTTGTGTCCTTTGATGAAAGTTTTAATAAGAAATGCAAACATTCAAATCCAGATTAAAACTGAGATCAAAGAAATTGACCAAGTCCGAGTGTCCGTTGTCGGTCTGCACAAAAGTCGTGTGATTCTGACTTCTATTTTATTTTCCTAAGTTCTTATCCTTTAAAAATCCAAAAAAATTAGATTAATGTGTAAATAATTTTCTTCTTTTTTATCGTATTTTTTTTAGAATTTTTATCCCCTCTAAAACCACCAAAAAAATTACAAATCTCAAAAATGCGGTTTTTCGTGCACATGGAAAGCCACCAAAAATACCACTTTGCACAGGTGACCTCTTTTGCTCCCGGGCCCTTCATGAAAGTTGTAGATCTCGACGAGACGAACAACTTTCGTGAAGAAAATTTTTCGATCTGAGGTCATCTTCTATCTCTTTTCCCCCTTTAAAAATTTGAAATTTTTTTAGGTGCCACGTGGCAGCTCCAGGGCGTGCCACGTGGCACCCCGCTGTTCACTCACTCCCCAGCCGAACTTGGGTCACGTGCCCAGCACGTGACCCGACCATCTTCTTCCTCAACCGTTTCTTCCTCAAACCCCCACCCCCCCCCATCGCCCCTTCTCTTTCCTCGCGCCATCCACCGCCCCGCCGTTACGCCTCACCCATGTAACGCCCCCTCCAGCCGTTCACCAACCCCAGCCGTTACTCCACCAGCACCCTATAAAATCCCGCCGACCTCCACCTTGGGAAGCATCCGCCATTAATCCCAAGGTTGGTGACAGCAACCCGTGGCCGGCGTGATCCAGCGGCCATCACCTCGACCGCTGCTCTCCGCTCCTATGAGAAACCTCGAGCATCTCGGCCGCCCAGGTGATTTCCCTTCTCTTCTTCCTCGGAGAGAACCGAATCCCTGTTCCACCTCCATCTCCGACCTCGCTAAGGTCGGAGCGCCAGTATATCCCCTTCTCCCCGCAGTCCCCCTCCCCTTTTGTTTCGCTCTAACCCTGCAGGTACACCGCCCTCCGCCGCGCAACCAGCTACCCCGCGACGCCTCGCCTTCGCCAGCGCGACCACCGCAACTCCTTCACCTCGCCGCCCTCGCGCCGTGTGTCGGCCGAGGGTCGGGACCGCTACCTCCGCGTCGAGCTCGCCGCTCTCCGCCTCGCCTCCCAGGCGCTCCGCCCAGCCTCCGCGCGCGGAGGCGCCGCCCTGTGTGCACAGCTCCAGCTCCTCCGCCCTTCGCGCGGAGGCGCCGCCCCGCGCCTCGGTGCTCCCTCAGCCACCGTGTGGCGCCTCCGCCTCGCCGCCCGCACGGTCCCTCCGCTCGGCCACCGCCCTCCGCGTCATCGTCATTGCTCGGCCGAGCGCTGCCGCACGCTCCAACCACCGTCGGATCTAGGGACGAGTCCCTTGATCTGACGGCCCTTAAGCCGACACGTGCCCCCACCCGAGCCTCGGCCCCAGCCGCGAGGCTCGGGTCCACCAAAGCACGGCCACTCGCCACGTGGAGGCTCGGACCATCCGAGCCTCAGCCTCGGTCCGAGCCTCCGCTTTCCCTTCCTAACCTCAGGCTCGGAAGCCCGAGCCTCTAGCCCCGGCCCGAGCCACAGGCTCGGAAACCCGAGCCTCTCCTTCGGTCGCCCGAGCCTCCAGCTTCGTCCCCGAGCCTCCGTACGCACGTGCGCCGCACGTGCTTTAGGGGTAAAATTGCATCGGAGCCCCTGGCGTGTTCATAAATTGCAAAAATACCCCCGCCAGGGCAAATTTTCAGAAAGGCCCCTCAAGTTTTCGTTAATTACAGATAAGTCCTCCCAGGGACCTTCTTGCAAAGAAAACTTTATTTTATTTACATTTTAGTCCCTGAAATTTCAATTTAGCATATCTTCTCCATCTGAACTCCGATTTTAGCATATAATATGTCGTTTCGAAGCTCTTTTCATGCTCTACCATTTAGCATAATTTGGGGACAGATTTGAGGCTGTGTATTGATCATTATTATTGAGTACATCTGTTGACATATGCATGCTTAGTTCGACATATCTGTGCCACAATTATCTTGAAAGATTGATGATTTCTCTTGCAGGAGTTCTATTGAGGATTTTAATTTTATCAACCTCTCGATATCTTTGTGGGTAATAAATTAATCTGTGCAGGAGGCTAGATCGAGGAAGAAGAAGTTAATTAATTTCCTTATCACTCCTTTGCTTAAATTGTGCTTTTGAGGAGCGAATTACAAGGAGTCTTGACAGGATAATTCAATACCTCCTTGCAACTTGGATTTGATTAATTACATTTTGAATTTCCTTTTGATCTGTGATATATTTTGAGGATTTATTTATTAATCTTGTTTGGATTAAATATCACTAAATCACAGATTCGGAGCATAAACTCTGTTTACTTTCCTTGCATAACATTTCCATTATTGCATTGTATATTTTTGCAAACACAGAAAGTAATCAAGCATTAATTAATTATTTAATTTGATTAAAAACCAAGCAACTAAAAATCACCGTTCCCTGTGTTCGACCTTGGTAAACTTACCAAGTAAAAATAATCCACAACATTCAAAGATTGTGGTATTTTGACGACCGAAATTCACTTCCTATACTACAATTCACGATTATTAAAGAGGTGGATTTCACGTTCATCACTAGGTTCGGGGTGCCAAAAGTTTTGATATCTGATGGGGGTAGTCACTTCGTGAACCGAGATATGAGATCTTTAGCTAAGGACTATGGATTTGAGCATAGAGTTACTAGTCCTTACCGCCCACAGTCCAACGGCATGGCAGAGGTTTCGAACAGAGAGGTGAAGAGTATTTTGCAGAAATTGGTTCGTCCCGATAGGAAAAACTGGTCTCAACTCTTGGACCAAGTTCTGTGGGCCTATAGGACAGCCTACAAGACACCATTGGGTACTTCACCATTTAGAATGATCTATGGCAAGCCATGCCATTTGCCCGCAGAATTGATTCATAAATCCGAATGGGCAATTAAGAAGATTAATTGGAGTTGTCACCTAGGGAAGCTTTGCCGAGACTTGAACTTGAACGAGCTCGTGGAAATCCGAAACAGGGCATATGACAACAGTTTGATTTATAAGGACAAAGTAAAGAGATGGCATGATCAGCACATTAGGTGCAAAGACTTTGTCCCTGGACAAAAGGTATGGTTGTTCAATGCCAGGTTGAAGATGTTCCATGGGAAGCTCAAATCTAACTGGACGGGTCCCTTTGTGGTTAAGAAAGTGCACGAGAATGGAAGTGTAGAGATAGCTGATCTCATAGATGGTGCACAATCTCATGTGGTGAATGGACAACTGTTGAAGCATTTTGTTGATTCGAAAGAGCAGTTAGTCCAAGTCGAGGTCATCAACTTCATACAGAGTGAGCACAGAGCAGATACATCTTATTACTCTTCATGAAGACGCGGTATGAAGATTCAACATCTTAGAATATTCAATCACTCTTGTACATATTCTCCCTTCTTTGTATATTCTCGAGATCCCATCGGTTCTTACACTTACTCTTGTCCTATACTTAGGCTGACCAAAGCCTAAGTATAGGGGGGACCGATGCCCGCCATGTGTATTTACTCATCATTTCTCCTCTTGACCTCGTCCGCCCCATTTTTGCTCTTGTTCTACACTTAGGTTGTCCAGAGCCTAAGTATAGGGGGGCGGATCGACTTCTATACTTTTTATTATTTTAGCTTTCCTACGCTTAGTACGAGCTATGTCTTTTTGTCACCTAGTGCCATGAGGACATAGCACATGCTAAGTATAGGGGGGGCGTGTATATATTACATATATACTTTACCCATAGCTCATACTTTCACGTATTTTCATATATATTATACAATAATTATGGGGTGGGTAAAAAACAACAACAAAACAAACAAAAAAAACAACAAAAAAACAAACAAACAAAAAAACTTTTTCCTAAAAAACTCTTTTTCCTTATTTGCTAGAAAAAACTTTTCAAAAAAAATCCTCTTTACAAAAAAAAACTTTTTCAAAAAAAAAAGTCTTTTCTTATTTACCTGTCTTTTTCAAAAAAAACTCTTGAAAAAAAACAAAACTTTTTTAAAAAAAATTGCCTTTGTTTGTCAAAAAAACAAAAACTTAAAAAAACTAACTAATTAGTTGGTTTAATCCCTGACACAATTCACTTTCACACAAGACTAGTGATGTTCAAGAACACTTGGTTTACGAGCTCTTGAGATTTTGAGTTAACCAGCCTTAGTCATTAGGGTCCTTGGACTTAATTATTCACATTTTCCTAATTTGGAAGATTTGTGTGCTATATTGCATGCTTAGTCTCTACCTTAAGAA
Source organism: Ottelia alismoides (assembly GCA_037367405.1). NCBI lineage: Eukaryota > Viridiplantae > Streptophyta > Magnoliopsida > Alismatales > Hydrocharitaceae > Ottelia > Ottelia alismoides. The sequence goes on along the minus strand of JAZKJV010004301.1, from coordinate 29,391 downwards.
TATGATCAGCACCTCACATACACGACTGCAGTTATGATGAGATGAGTTTCAATTTCACTTGAGGGACTGGGATGAGGGATTTGAGTTTGGACTTGATTTGATGATGCTCGAGGATGGGATAAAATCAATGAAGGCTTCATGAAACCTGAGTGTCAGCATCTTTAGCCAGTATGAGAACATGGTTCTTATACTATCTCTTGACATTTACCTATGTGTCAGGGTGTGATAAAAAAATATTGATCAGTGTGCGCTAACTCTTGGTAAAAGCAGTGGAGCTAGCCAAAAATACTACAAAGCAATGAAATGTCAAAGAAAAGCTCTCATTCCACAAAGTCAATTATCAAAAGAGCTTCCACCAAAGGCGAGCGCTCCCAACCATTTCAAAGTGTCCACTTGGACCACCGCTATTAGGATTAGGAGTCGGGCTTGCACCAAAAAAGGGCTCTGCATCGTAAATGCTACAAGTCTGGGTGTAGAAGGTACGATAGGTACTCAAAAAAGGCACACCCCAATGTACTCCCAGGAAAACAAGTGCAGACGGCTCCAACTTCTCTTGACGGACGCACTGATCAACACCAAAAAAATGCTTTGCGTAATAAAGCACTTGAGAGGATCCTTGTTCCAATGAGAGGGAGAGAATAAATGACACAATCCTATGCCCTCCATCAACTGGCCTTCCATCTACACTTTTAAGTCTGACAACTAAAGAGACGGTAGATTGGATGCAAGAAATGGTTTATTCCCTAGTGTTGAGGATCGGGTCCTTAGGAGAGTCTCTTGGACTGGAACCTTGGGTGACGTGGTGACTCTACTCTTGTAACTGCGGTCAACACTTAAAGTCATATCCCTTATATATATGTATACAAAGAGAGTCTAATGATTAGGGAAATTGAGTACCTTTTGACTAGAGCTTGGTTCAGCTTAAAATTTTAGGATCTCTAAAACCGAGAGTTCTTGAACGGATCAAGTCTTGTATTCACATGCACAGTCAAGGGTTAATCTAACTTATTCATTCTTTATTTGCTCGAGGACTAGCAAAGTTTAAGTATAGGGGGGTGATGAATCCGTGATTGATCATCACAATATCTTGATCTTAGCAAAATCCCCGAGTAAAATCCCAAATAAATGTCCATAAAATCAATAAATTAACAACATAACTCTTGTAAATAAAATACACTAATTATTGTATATTGGATTGTATAAAATAAATTAACACTAAAAAGCCGCAAAAATAAAGGAGTTTTACACTTGTAAATAGCCCAAAACTTCATGTATTTTTAATAATTTCATTTCAACTCCTTTTTGCCTAATTCTTTTCTAACTTGTTTATAAAAATGTATATAAAAATACAAAAATACAAAACAAATTTCATCTCAAATAAATGCTCCTAGATCCCAAAGAGAAAAAGCCGTAAAGTCCAACTTTCAAGCCAAATTCCCGCTCCGTCTGAATTCCAAATTCACCAAACTCACTTTTAAAGTTTAAGTTAGAAAATTATCTCTCCAACGGAAGTAGTTTCATTAAAATCAGAGCTCATTTGCAAAAGTTGGGTTTTGAGACCTAGATGTACATTGTATACCATGTATATATTCATTCTTTCTTTAATTTTATTGAATCTTTCTTAATTACTAAAAATATAAAAAAAATCATACTTGTGTTGTATTTTAATTGTAGTATTTTATTGTATTTTTCCGTTGTAAATATCTCTTATTAAAAAGAAAAAAAATTACATATTAGAAAAGTAAAAAAAATGTGTACATGTTTGTCTTCCCTTGTAAATTCTCCACTATTTCTCTTCTCTTTTTATTTTATTGTATTTAAAGTAGCCAACTTTATTTATTTATTTATTTATTTATTATTTAATTTCCATTCTCTACAATAACCACCAATTCAACTCCATTATTCCACCATTTTTCCTAACTTCCCATTCAACTCCATTAATAATACAACCTCCCATTCAACTCCACCACTTTAATAACCTCTCATTCCATCATCTTTATATACATGTCATTCTCCTCATTTTTGCCTTTGATCCATCTTTATGTGAGGAGAGCCTAGTTCCCAGAGTTGAATCGGTGACAGCGACGCAACCGCGGTCGAGCGACGACGGCCCTCTCTCCGGTGAGATCCGTTGGCTTTTTGGCCAACATCGCAGCCACATACGTGCGTTGCTCGAGCTCATCGCTCGCCGGCGATTTGAGCGAAGACCGTGCTCTCGTGAGCACTCCATAGGCGACGGCATTCATCGTAGGTAATTTTATTCTCATTTTATCATCGTGTACTTTTTTTTGCATTTTTTTATCACACCATATAACCATCCACATGTCCCCATTTATTTAGTCCATGTCATCTTCTCACTATCATTTTCCCTCCCTTCTTTTTGTGTACATATTTCCTGTTTAAAGAAAATTATAAAAAAATTAAAACAAAAAAAGTCTCTTTTATTACAGCAGAAAAAAATATAATAAAAAATAAAAAAATAAAAAGAAACACATCAGCGCCGCCCGCCGACCCCCTTCTTCCACGGGCAGGCGGCGCCGCCCGATCTTCGTCGCGCACCGCCACGCCCAGCTTGGTCGCGCCACCCGTGCGCCCCCAGCCGTCCGCGCCTCCTCCAGCGCGCGGCGCCGCCACCCCACGCCTGCGCGCGGCTCCGCTCTCACGCCGCCACCGCGGCTCTCAAGCGTGGACGCGTCCCGCGCCCCGACCAGCCGCCCCTTCCACCTCACCGACAACTCCCCTCCGCCGCAGCGCAGCCGTCTCCACCCTCTAGCCGCGCCACCGCTGCCGCACCGCCCGCCACCGGCTCCCCAACTTTGGGTTCATCTACCTGCGACCAAGGAAGAAGAAGGGGTAGTTTCTTTTCCTTATTTTTTTATGTAAAAATTGCAGTAATTATATTTTATGTTCTTATAATTACAAAAAGTCCTTGTAGATATTTGTGTTGTAATTTCAGTTTCTATATTTGCAAAGACACCCCTGTGTTCGCACTTTAATTTAGACCTTGTTTATGCATCTTTATATTCAATGAAAAATGCTTTCATGTTGAGCAACTAATTCTGTACATTGTGGATATTTATTTGTATTTTTGTGAGATATGAGTAATTAAATTAAATTGTTCAACTGAAATATTGCATATTTTACCCAATCAGTGATCTTAAAATTATATCTCACACACGGTTGATCTAAAAATTCCACAAAAATTATGAATGATGCCCTGATATATGATTAACTTACTATCCAAATTTCATCCAAAATGGAGTTGTCTTGTGCCTGGAATAATTTGTAGAGTGGATTTCGTGCTTGATTTTTAATTAAATCTACATAATCATTTTTGCGAAATTCAACTCTCCTGGATTGCTTATCTAAATATCTTTCTGAGGTAATTCGCACTCTGATTAATTTGATAATATGGATTTAATAGAAATTAATTACTCAATGCCACTCTGTTTTTAGTAAAAAAATCCATAAAAAATTCATACTTTGTCAAAAAATTCCAAAAAAATTACTGTAGTCTCCTTGCATCATGTTTTAGTTCCAGTAATTTTTTCATAATTTGTGCAAACTGTTTGTGTAATAAATTACGAGAAAACCCATAAAAAGTGTGCATTTTTATTTGTTGCGTTTTAACCAATAAAATTCCAAAAAAATGTGTTCTGTGTTCTTCACTGAATTAAGATCTTAGGAAAAATATAGTTTGGCTAAATTGGACTTCTTTTCCATTAAAATTAATTTGGCCTTGTTTGTGTTTTCTAAGTGTCATAATTCACCTGCATTTGCATTTGCATTTGTTTTTGCATTAAAAAAATTTAAAAAAAATACCGCATCGGAAATCTAGATCTTAAATTTAAAATTAAACCCAAGTTGTTCATTTACCTCCCTGTGTTCGACCCCGGACTTGCCTGGGATATAAATTAAAGCTGAGACACTCTTCACGGAGATCTTCTCTCGGTTTTGACCGAATCGCTAAGTACACGTATTACAACGTGACCAAATTAAATATCGTATTTAGCGACTCGTCACTGATCAACATGGAACTCAGTTTCCTTGCATAGAAGTTCTGTCAAAGGTCGGGCGATGTGGCTGAAGTCCTTGATGAATCGTCTGTAAAATCCCACATGCCCCAGGAATGACCTTACATTTTTCACTGACTGAGGTGGCTCTAGATTGGCAATAATATCTACCTTTACCGGGTCGACTTACATGCCACGTTTGGAAACGACGTGACCCAGCACAATACCTTCGATGACCATGAAGTGGCTCTTTTCCCATGAGAGTACCAAATTGACTTCACGACATTTCTGAAGCACTCTGTCTAGGTGTTTAAGACAAGAATCAAAACTATAACCATAGACAGAGAAGTCATCCATGAACACCTCGAGAAAACTGCCTACCATCTCGGCGAAAACTGCTAGCATGCATCTTTGGAATGTTGCAGGTGCGTTACATAATCTAAAGGGCATCCTCTTGAAGGCGTAGGTGTCGAACGAGCAAGTCAAGGTAGTCTTCTCTTGATCTTCGGGAGCGATTGCCACCTGGTTGTACCCGGAATACCCATCCAAAAAGCAGGAGAACTCCTTGTCTGCTAGTCTTTCCAGAACTTGATCAATGAATGGCAAGGGGAAGTAGTCCTTCTTAGTTGCTGCATTAAGACGGCGGTAGTCAACACACACCCGCCAGGATGTTGGTACCCGAGTGGATATTTCCTCTCCTTTGTCATTGGTAACCACGGTAAGCCCGAATTTCTTTAGAACTACATGCAGGGGGCTTACCCATTTTGAATCGGAGATGGGATAGATGAAGCCTGCATCGCACCATTTCGTTATTTCTTTCATGACGACGTCCCGGAGGTTTGGATTCAGCCTTCTTTGGAATTCGCGGGACGGCTTGGCATCTTCTTCCAGATAAATGTGGTGTGAACACAATGCTGGATTTATCCCAAGGAGATCTGATACGCACCAACCAAGTGCCTTGCGGTTCTTTTCTAGAATCTCGAGAAGAGAGATTCCTGATCCGGGTTTAGCCTACTGCTGATGATGACCGGATACATGTGTTCTTCACCCGCAAGGAAAGCATACTTCGAGCCTGCAAGAAGTGGCTTGAGTTCTAGCTTTAATCTGTCCAACTTGTCGGTCACTTCAGACACTACACTGGTGGTAGGATGTACTTCTTTGATGGAGCTACCATCCTCAGTATTCTGTTGAGAACCTGATGATGTGCCGAACGGTTCTGCACTAGGCTCATTGTGTTCGGTCTGGAGTGAATTCTTGAAATCACCTAATTGTTCCAGCTTCAGCGAGTCTGTCTCCCAAGAATCATCGGAACATAGGTCAACTGTGCTTTCCAAGTCCTCCTCGAGAGTGAGGAATTCTTGGGTCCATGAATCATTCAATGACAATAATGAGTCTCTGATTTCTGCAATAAAGTCACAGTCAACTTCTGATACTGCATGGCTCTCATCAGTCGTGGCGTTCGGCTCTCTGATCAAGTCTATAGTGATCTGCTTGTTGTTCGAGCTGAAAGTGATCTTGTCAGACCCGTAATCAACCACAGCACCTGATGTACGTAAGAATGGTCAGCCAAGGATGATAGGGGTCTGGAGTAAGGGTGCGGGTGAGTCCATATCAAGGACTACAAAATCAACAGGGAATTACATCTCCCGCACCTTTACTACAACGTCTTCCAACAGACCTCTGGGTCACTTGATGGATCGGTCAGCGAACTGAAGGATCATCCGTGTCTGCTTGAGCGGACCCAGCCCAAATTCTTACATTATTGATGCCGACAAAAGGTTGATGGAAGATCCGCTGTCAAGGAGAGTGCGCTCAAAGACCTGATAAAAAATTTCACAACTGATAATAGGTGCTCCATTATCTTTCTTTTTCTGTGGGGGGTTACTGATGGCTACTACCGTGGTCAAGGTGAGGACATGCTTCTCAACTTGCTGGCATCTGTTCTTATGTGTTGGACGACGCTTGCTGGTACAGACCTCTTTCAGTCCTTTCTTAACAGCTGGCATGTGTTCCACGACCTTCAGTAAGGGAATCTCAACGGTTAAATTGTCTATTATTTCCACAACTCCAGGATCAGACAATGCACTTTTTCTTTTTGCATTTTTTTTGGATTTTTCAATTGCATTAGGAAAAGGAATATTTACATCACTGATAGGCAAAGTAGAGTTCTTATTCACTTCATAACTATCGCCCTCAAATTGTTGTACATCCAAACTGCAAAAATGAGTACAGATTGAATCCTGAGATACTGGTGCTGATGGGCGAGCAAAAAGTAGGGCGTCTGCTCCGTCGGCTGGCGAGGGATCGGCTGTTGCTGGCGGCTCCTCTGAGGCTGGCACAGCTTTGCTTCGGCTGAAAGCTTCTTTTTGTTGTTTTTGATTTTGCTGATTTTTTTGTATTTTTGGCTAAGGGTGCTGGTGCTGCATGATGGCTGGAATGGCATCTCCTTCTTCTTCATCCTCACCCGTCCCTGTAGCTGGCACGGTTGATGCAGAAGATGACGATCCACTTGTTTCTTTATTCTCCCCAATCTTGATAGCAGGCGGAGGAAAGGCCCTACCGCTCCTGAGAGTGACAGCATTAGAACAAACAATAATATCGTTTTCTGACTCTATAGACACAGACAGGACATCACATTCTACATGCTCTTTCTTTTTAAAGTTATTGGGGTTGGCCTCGACCTGAGCTGGGATAGTGGTTTTAGTGGCGGTCAGGTCGTCAAGCCTCTTGGTCATATCTGCTAGCCCTTTGACGAGCTGGGCCAAGCAGTCCATGGTCGGGTTCACAGGAGTTACCTCAGTAAGTTCAGCGTGCAGACCACATTGTTGCTGCATGTGTGGGTGCTGAGGTTGTTGTTGGTAGTGTTGGGGTGGTGCAGGAAGCTGGAGCTGCTGATAAGAGGAAGGGGGATACTGTTGGTACTATTGAGGTGGAGCAGCCGCATACTGATGGAAAGGCTGTGGGTGGCGGTATTGCGGCTGTTGATATTGTTGATTCTGCCTCCATTGATTTGCATACTGCGGAGGCTGATGATATTGTGGCGGCGACTGTGAGGACTGCCCAAAACGACCACCCTGAGGTTGGTGGTATTGCCGGTTGGCTGGTAGCTGACCCTGAGGTTGTCCCATAGGATGGGCCGGCTGTGCTTCGTTGCTCCATACCCCGTTGACTTCCTGAATCAGGGGTGGTGGTGGGAATACTGGATCGAATCCTGATACAAACTCTGGTTTGTACACAACTATCTGCTACTGCGGCTGGCCCTGGTCGGGCACCTGCACGTAGTACACGTGCTAGACTATCGGTGGCTGTTGGCTCGGCTGAAGCTGATATAGCGGTGGATGCTCGTCCTTCCTCTCAGCTGGAGCTTCTGATGGTGTTGTCGAGTGAACAGAGTTGATGGTACCCACCAACAGTTCTAGCTGCTTGGTGATCTGATCAAGCTTGTCAAGATTTTGGGTCCTCTTCTCGATCACAGCAAGTTTTTCAAGGTCTTGTGATCGCTTCTCAATGATATCAACCTTCGAGAGATGGCCCCCAAAGATACTGAGGTTGGAGCTCTCATCTCTCTGCCTCGCGGGACGCTGCCATGTATACTTGATTCTGGAGGATCTGGGGCTGCTTCCGGTATGCTTTTGATGAAGAGAGAGCGGCCTCTCCTTTGGCCATTTCTTCGAATATCTGCCAGACTACGTCTTCATCCTTGTTGAAGTGCGAACCCCCACATGCTGCGTCAACAAGCCTTTGGCTCTCTATGTTCAGGCCCCCAAAGAAGTGTTGGACCAAACTGGTCTTCGGGATCTCATGATGGGGACATTTCTCCTGCAGATCGGTGAATCTCTCCCATGCTTCATGTATAGATTCGTGGGCTCCTTGGAAGAAGTTGCTGATTCGGGCTCGCATCTGGTTGAGCCGACCGAGAGGGTAAAACTTATGCAGGAAAGCTGACTTCAGTTCCTCCCAAGTTGTCACAACCTTCCCCAGATGGTTGACCCAATAAAGGGCCTTGTCTTGTAAGCTGAAGGGGAATGCCATCAATTTGACAATGTCCAAAGGGACATTGGGGTAGTGAGTCGTGCGGCAGATGCGTGAGAGCTGTTGCAGGTGGATGTATGGTTCTTCATTGGTGTTCCCATGTAAAGATGGAAGAAGAGCAAGGAACTGAGGTCTCAGCTCAAAGTGAGCATGCACCGGTGGAATGAGGATCCACTCGGTCATATGGATGTCTCCAGGATTATAAGTCTCCTTCAATGTAGGTTTGGGTCTCCCATTTTCCGGCTCTTCCTCATCATCAGGTGGATTACCACCTCCTCTTCTGCCTCCTCCTCCCTCAGGTCTGTTCATTACATCATTCAGCATCTCTTGAAAAGCGGTCTGTGCTAGGACCTTCTCTGTCAGCTGCTGCTGGATGGCCTGGATAGATGCCAACAGTTGTGCATTAACCTGATTCTGATCTGGCATCTGTCCTTCTGGTTGGGGTGGCTGCTGACCCTTGCCCTTTCCTTGAGGAGCCATGTCAGGGTCTGAGTCGGAAGAAATGAATTCCGCAGTAGAATCCAGGGCTTGATTTGTCTTCTATCTGCAGAATGAGAGAATCCTGATCAGACCACTTGCAATATTTTTCAGCTGTCATGATAACCCTGGAGTTAAGGTCAACCCCAGCATGTTATGAACGGAAAAAGATGTGTACTGTAATCGACTTCCATTCACAACGGTGAAGGTGGGACAAAAAGTGATCCTGGTTTATTGGGTGGTCAAAGGAAAGGTAGAAGACGAGGAGTCTGGAGATCGATCCGCAAAGTCTGGGTCGGGTTCTCGGGAATCTCCTCGAATTTATTAGCGAAGTTGAGTCTATGGATTCGATGTGAATGTCGGCGGGATCCCCACGGAAACCATCCATGTATCAACTTCGCGAAGCAAAAAGGAGGATTGGATGTTGGAAGAAGGATATGATGGTCAACGAGGAATAAAAAGGGAGTGCAAAATAGCAGAAGGGCTCGGCTGAGCGGGGGTCAAAGGAGAATGACACAACAAAATTTTTGCGCAAAGGCGCGGGATTTGATCTTTGAACCTTAATCTAGATCCATACAAATACAATACAAAATTGGGTTCACCAACTCACGCTATGTGAAGTCATGAAGGTTCGGTTATTTATTATCTTTTCGGTTTTAGAGTTGTTCTTTCAGGCATATCTTTTAACAAGTCCTTAGCATGCTAACCCTATAGGAGAGAGGGTACTGTCAGAAAAGAATCATGTACTTGTCCTCCTCCTTTGTAACCTGTAGTCTGTACTTTTTGAGGTCCTTGTAACCCTTCCTAGATCACTACTCAGTCAAAGAAATAGAGAGAGGAAGTCGATAGGCGAAACCAATACTTCGGTTCTTGCTCGCAACGGAATCACCCGTGAGCGTGCAAGAACCTACTCGGACGCAAACCGATGAGATAGACACCCCCGTGAAGGTGTGGCCTATGCTCATTACTTCAGGCCATGTCGATATTCCACACAAGGCGGGAACACCATCGCTGACAAGGCCCTACTCGATCACGTACGATAGAAGCGCCATTGCTTCGGAAATCCAGGTGATACACAAGGCAGTTGCAGACTGGGTTTTTGGCTCTATTCCTTATGGGACGTGCCTCGCTCATGGGAGTAGGGTTTTGGTCCCCCTCCGAAGGTACCTGAAAACAATGAGGGCTTTATGAACCCAGTACAATGATAGTCCATTATAGATTTTAATTAAGGTCCAAGTTTATTTAGCAGTCCCCTTGTTTTAGTTTTTGGGTTTTCACTTTTTTTGAGTCTGTTTTCATACCAGCGCCTAACGTTTTTGTAGATTTTTCATTTAAGTCCTAGGTGCTCAAAATCAGAGGGAGATAGCAGAAAAGCCATGCAAGTTGGTTCTATGATGGAAATCTCACCATCGAACCTGAATGATGCATGCTGAGTTAGAGGACTTACAGTGCATCCCAGCTCTCTCTATGCGGTATGCAAAACAAAATTTTTAAACCTATCTACATGGCGGTATGCAAGCGACAAAATCGTCCTAAACATTAGTTGCTATTAGCGTGAAGAACCACAAGTCGGTCACCGATCTTCAATCCAGGAGTCCGGTCTAGGCTCACCCCTCCTCCTCTCGACACATCGAGTTCAGGAGCAGCACTTGGCAGGGTGGGCTCGCGGCACGTAGGCTCGAAGATGATGAGGCGACTGTTTAGAGTTTGATCTAAGTCCAAATCGTACTATAGGCACATGCAAGATATTAAGGTGTTTGGACCTAATCTACTCGATCAAGCAAGCCTAGGTATAGGGGCTCCATGCACACAAAACAAAATAAAGAAAAGGCGGAAAACTCAAAACAACGGGAAACAAAGAAAATAAAGCGGGAAAAACACGAAAAAGCCGCGACGGGGCCCCCAGGTGAACAGACACCCGGGCACTGGACCTCACTGTGAAGAGTAGAGTCCAAGTTATATTACATGCCAAAAATTGTCTCTTTCTCACAATAAATTGCTAAATTAATCCTAACTACTCAGGGCCTCAGTAATTCACATCTTTTTGCATCCCAGGTGCTCTCTCCAGGCGGTCATGAAGTGAAGACCAACCTCCTCCAAGCTCGGCTGCCTTGATTTCCTAAGAAACCATCCTCGCGTGGCGGGCCCTCGCAACAAGGTCACAAAAAGATAGAATTAATATAATCTCAATCACTGAAATAGAGAATCAAATAATTAATCAAGATAAATCAAAGAATCATGTATGTCTGAACAATTGCAAAGAAATAGATTTTCACAAAATAAATGATAAATAAATGAATTTCTATACAAGAATGACGAGGCAATAGGCTACGCTCATTGCTCCCCGGCAACGGTGTCATCTGATAACGAGAGTTTTTACGAGGATCAAAATACATCCCGTACAAGGCGGGGACGATAGTGTCGCTGAGGCGACCGCTCACAAAACCCTTGTTGATCAGAGATTAACCCACATTACAGAATAAGCCAATTAAGTCCCAAAATTGTGAATTAAAATTTATTAACTCTACCATAAAATGCATAGTGTATAAGCATGTAGAGGTCGAACCACAGAGAGCAAGAAAAATGGGTAGCCTATAGGTCTGTATGTTCATCCCAGTCATCCTTAAATAGATCCTCTTTTTGTGGGTTTTAAATTAATTTTTCTCTTTTTTTAATTACTCTTTTTTATGTTTTTTATAATTTTAAATATATATTTTTTCCTTTTTATACAATATAAATATATATAGAGAGAGAAATATATATAAGAGGAGAGGGGAATATAATGTATGGATACATGTATATAAATATATACTCACAGCATATTAAATATATATATATATATATTATTTTTTATTTCTATTTTTTCTTAATTAATTTTTTTGTTATTTTTCTGGAATTTTACTAATTTTTATGTATTTTTAATTCCAAAATTATCCCTAATATGGACTAATTAAATAGGCCGAAAATAATTTGGGTTTTAAAAATACAAAATAAGTGTCAAAATTACCTAAATTAATTTTAATTAATAATAATATATAGATAATTATCAAATAGAAAAAATATATTTTTGGGATTTTTCTAGGGTTTTTATATTTTTTTGTTGGATTTTAGGGCTTTCTGATTTTTATATTTTTCTTTTTCTTATTTTTAGGGTTTTTCATTTTCTGGACTCAAAAGATATATAAATACACCACATATAATATTTTTGGAATTTTTCAAAATCATTTTATATTTTTTTGGTATTTTATAATTTAAACAGTGCAAAAATGGCTCTTTTTTGTTTTTAATAAATGGATAAAATGCTCAAAAATGCCAAATAATTATGTGGCGTGAATCAACAGGATGGGGGCATCTCTCCTAATTTTTGTGGATTTTTAGGACCAACTTTGGTATTTTTAATAAATACATTAAACATATAAAAACTAAACAGCTTGGCAGGGGCATAAATGCAATTAAAATAAAAGACAGGGGCTACGTTGCAATTATACCAATAGAAATAAACAATATTTAATGTTCTGGCATCATTCAATGATATACAAAAACTGCTAGGGCATGGTTGCAATTTTCACGTGCCTCGCGTGGGGCTGCACGTGAGGCTGGGAAGGACCAACTTGTAATTTCTGAAAGTTTTGGGGTCCTAATGCAAAAATCCCAAATATTTTACAACGCTATATTTAATTTATAGTATTAAAAATTAAATACAGAAAGGGCGAGGGGCTCAGATGCAAATTACCCCTAAAGGTGCGCTGATGGACGGTGATCCGCGCGCCACTTATCCACGTGGCGGGCTCTGGAAGCTCGATACCCCTTCGTCGATCTTCGGTTGAGATTACATCTGATTCTTGATCGAACGGCCAAAGTGACTGCTGATTGGACGGCCAAGATCAAATCTGGAGCTGCCTCCTCCATCCGACGGTTGTTGTTGCCCACGAAGAACAGGGAGGAACATTTGGCCTCCCTGGCTTCGATCGTCGATTCCTCCTCCTCCATACACTCTTTGGTGATGGTGATGGGCTCTCCACGTCCGGTGAGGTGCTCCGCAGCTTCTGAGGTACTCAAGAAGGTCCAGGACCCCCTAAATCGGTTCAGCAAGCTCGGGGTAGCAAGGGGGGTCTTGGAACCTTGCAGGTGATCAAGACGAGTCCCATGGGGCTCCATTTAGCTCCCGATTTGCGCCAAAAGATTGAGGGGCTCGAGGGGGTCTCCCTCGACCAGGGGATACGGCTTCAGAGGTAGAATCTGAACGTGGGTGGCAGGTCCGGCGAAGTAAAGGACTTGGACCTCGATTCGCGGAGCTGGGGAAGCTCTGGTTGATCTGATGCGGGGGTTAGATGTAGAACGCGTAGGGGAATGAAATGGAGATGATGTGAGGGTCGGATCGAGGGTAGATCAGGTTAGAGAGGTTCGCCGGAGCTGAACTCCGGCGAACTTCGATCTGGCCCTAATCGAACACATATGGTCCTAATGACTAATCTAACTACTGGATTACAAACTAAAAACGAAAACTAAGCAATAGAACTAGGTAAAGCAGCTCTTATACCTGGTGGTCGACCAGGGAGCAGGACCTCCGACGAGCGGCGGCCGTGGGTGCTTCCCTCGACTCCTCTGACCAACTGAAGCTTCCAGGAGGACCCCCCCCCTGTCACGAGGATGCTCAAAAGACTGGTAACGAAGGTGGAAGAAAACCAAAGAGAGACCAAACTGGGGAAGGAGGTCGAAGGACTTATTTATAAACATGGAGACGCACCCTTATTGACCAGGGTGCCACAAAGAATCGCTCGGTCAGATGATCGATCTGAAATGGTGGCATGGGAGATGGATCATAGACGAAGCTTTTTCAAGAAGGAATCGAGGCGATCTACTCATTGGTTTGGTTTGGGAAAATCGGAGAAGATGGGCTGAGATGACGTCTGACGCGAGGCGGCTGGTGGCAGAGGAGTTGACCAGGCGGTCAACGAAGGCAAGGACCTCATTGGTCCACATCAGCTAGAAATTGACTTATTATTTAAACATAATAAATGATTTTATTAAATTTTACTTATAAAATAAAAAATGTTTATTAATTAATGTAGTATTTATTTATGATTTTTATTTAATTTTTTTGATATATTTTATTTTGAGTTTATTTTAATAATGTATATATAAGTATATTTATATGTACTTTGTATGATTTATTTTTTATTTTGTATATTTTATTTTATTATTTTATTTTTTTATTTTATAAATTTATAACTTATTTTTGTGATTCTAAATATATTTTTATTAATTTTCATGAGTTTATTTGCATATTTAAATAAATAGGTATATATAAAATGTAGGTATACTTATAGGTATTTTACCTGTGTTTTATATACATTTTATTTATTTAATGGATTTTATTGGGTTTTATTTTGGATTTACCTTTTTAATGTAATATAGATAATATTTACAATTTAATAAAAATATAGATGAATAAAGAATAGAAGAATGAAATCCCCTTTTATTTATATATATATATAACATAGGTGTTTTGCCTATGTATTCCATAGACTTATTTTATTCTCCTTTTTATTTTAGGTTTAATTCTAATTTTAATGTACACATATGTTATAAATAATGTTTACAAAATTATAAAAATATGAATTTGTAAAAATAATAAGTAATGAATAAATTGAATATTTTAATCAGTAGTATGCACAATAAGGGCCAAAAACCTAACTTTCACATATGAACTCCAAAAATTATGAAACCATTTTCATTAAATAGTTCTTGAAAAGCTATATACAACTAAAGGTGATTTTGGTGGATTTTGAGTTTTTATTTGCAAGATACGGGTCTGTGAAGTTGAGATTCTGGCTTTTTATTCTGTGTATAAAATGTACATTGTGTATCATTTTTGTACAAACTCAATTTTGTGTTTTTCTTCACATTGTTATCTACAACTTTCATGTACAAAATATTTTTATTTAATTAATAAATAATTAAATGCAAAATAGGTGTCAAAAAAGCATAGATGAATGAATAAATAAATGAGGAATTTATTGTATTATTGGCCCTTATCTCCCCCTACTTTATTCCTTGTCGACCAATTCCATTCTGGACTTGGTCTCGGGGTTAGGGTCATAAAATATTTTTAATATTTTATTCCTTTTTCTTTTCTTCTCTTTATTCTATAATTTTGGCATTAAAAACCTTATTTTATGTGCAATACATGCAATGAATAGTGGATGCCATTATAGACAAATTAATGTTATTTACATGCATTAGCTAGGGTTTTCAAGGCTAAAATGATAGAATAAAGGTGATGAAATGGAGATTCATCAGTTCCTCCTCTTTGATTGTGATCTGACAAGCCATCCTTGAGTTGACCTCCAATGATGTGTTCCCTCCTGTTGACACACGACGAGGAGGGACACGGTGGGGTTTCACCTTGCTACTCCTCGCTTTCCCAACGGTTTGCATGCTTCAGATAGATTCCTGCAAGTGTGAAAGATGGCTCGGGTAGCAATGGACTTGGCCTTATCATGATGGTTCTAGGAAGGGGAAGGATGGTGGATGCTCCCGCGTCAATGAAGGTGACAGAGAAGGAGCATGTCTCTAGTTACGTTCATGACCAGAGGGGGAAGAAGGGGATATTGGTGGATGTTGGGTTCGTAGAGGATCCGAGATGGATTTTGTTCGTCCATGGTTGGAGTGACTTCATTTGCTAGAGGTTAGGGGAGGGGAGGGACATTGGGATATGGAGCTCTATTGGGTTTCGTACAGGCGATGGGTTGGTTGGAAGAAGATAGAGTGAGGTTGGGAATATGGGTCAACGGCATGGAGGTCACAATCATGTAGGAGGAGGCGATAGAGAGGATAAGGTCGTTGGAGGAGGATTCGATGATGGATGGAGGTAGGAGATGAGCGATGGACCTTTGGATCAACCAAGATCCAACGACCCTTGTTGAGCATGGGATCAAAAAAGGGCTTTTGATTCTAACCATTGGATCTTACTTGATCCAATGGTCCTAATAGGGGTGGATTTAATTGAGTGGGAATAATGATGACCATTAGATCAAACCTGATGTAACGGTTGGGATGATCTACGATGGAGGAAAAGGGGACTTTGACCAGGGGGAGTGGGTTGCCCAAGTGAGATGAGGTGGCACTGAGGTGTGCAAATGGATGCATGATACATGGAGTTGGCCATTGACTATAACTAGCAATGCTATGAAAAATTAATTAAAAAAATGACTAAACTCAAAAATATCCAAGAAAAATGTTTTCCTAAATGCATTC
The DNA here is from genome assembly GCA_037367405.1 of Ottelia alismoides. Taxonomy (NCBI): domain Eukaryota; kingdom Viridiplantae; phylum Streptophyta; class Magnoliopsida; order Alismatales; family Hydrocharitaceae; genus Ottelia; species Ottelia alismoides. The sequence goes on along the minus strand of JAZKJV010004301.1, from coordinate 13,609 downwards.
TACAATGTCGATGAAGGGCTCATATGTAAATGAAGTCATATGTGCAAGTTATAAATTTTCGTTTGATATTTTATGTATATAAAATACAAATTATTAATTGTATGAGTTTTGTTTGGTTTTCTGTAGATGAACAAATACATAGAAAATCAAACATGATATAAAATAATATAACGGATACAAATGCTAATTTTTTGAGATTTTTATGAGTTAAGAAAAGGTTAGAATAAATTAGTGATGTGGATTATTTATAGATGAATACGTCAATGTGCTTAAATCAGTGTCTCTCTTTTTTACAACTTTTCTAGTTTTTTATATTTTTATTTTTATGTATAGTTAGAGAATGAGATGAAATAAGAAAATAAAATAGAAATAGATAAAAAAGAGTTAAATATGTACATGAAATAATAAGTCAAAATTCAATAAATGAGTACGATATACAGTTTGGTCCCAAAACCCAAGTTTGACAAATGGAATCAGATTCTTTTGAATTTGAAATGTACATTAATTCAAAAGTGAGTAGAATGAAAATGGACATTGTATGTGAGAGATATCAACATTTATAGCTTTTTATCCTGGAAGTAGTGTTTGGATTTATTCCACGTATATACAAGTTAGTATTTTCTTAGAACTTGTTGATGAATCTCTTATTTATCATTTCTATACTCCCTTATTATCCTCGAAACAAAAGAACTTCATTACAAATCGTCATTAATTATGTATCTTTATCAATAATTCTTCTTTCAATAATTAACCCTAATTACTAACCCTAATTATTGTATATTTAACTCTTACATTTTCTTTATTTTCTCTTTTATTAAAAATCCCCAAAAAATAGATAAATATTATATATATTTATTTTGGTTTTAGAAAGAAACTAAAAATACAAAAAATAACAAAACTATTAAAAGTAGTATTTTTTATCTATTAAAAGTACTCACCAAAATTAATTCTTCGTGTAGATATCTTTTGACTTTTTGATCAACATTAAACTTGTAGATCTCATCGTGATCTACAACTTTAATGTTTTAACTTTTTGCTAATTCTTCTTCCTTTTATTCCTTTTCTATTTTATATTCTTTTTCCTATTTTTAAATAATCTAGTTGGCCCATGTGGCGCCCTCTGGACACCACATGGTCGCACTTCCTTACGCAACTCATCTCTGTCCTTAGCCTTTGGATCCCCTTTTCCTCACTCCATCCTGACCGTCCATCTCCACTTTTATCTCAACCGTCGGATCCTTTTTCCTGATGTAATCAGAGCCACCCTCTTCCACTTCCATCACAACCATTGGATGACCCCTCATCCAATAGTTCTCCTTCCTCCACGTCACCAATTCTTTCCCACCATAGGATGAAACTCGGTGTTTTATCTCATCCACTCGCTCCTGCTTCACTCCTAGCCATCCGATCAGATCTTCTGATCTGATCTGGAGCACTCATCTGCGCCTCGATCGCAGCCGTTGGATCACCCGATCCAACGACAAAGCCTCGTCATCTTCCTCCTGCATACCCTATGCATGTCGTTAATCCTTGCCAACATCGTGCCCCCTTCCATTTTTGACCGCCACCACGTCCACTTACTTCCCAATCTAGCACCTACTACACATCGCCCTAAGGCCAGTGATCTTTGCCAACCATCAGTGCCATTGATAATATCTCCCTCTTCTTCGCAAGATTGCCTCCATCCTCGCCCTTCATCACCTGAAATGGTCAGAAGTCTACCCTATAAATCCCACTCTGCCTCCATTTCATCCCATCCACCGATTAGCAGAGCTCTTCCTGGCTCCTCTTCTCCTCCTTGTGACAAAAGGAAGTGGAATTGAAGGGAGGGTCATCATGGCAGTTGCCTTCCCGATGTGATCCATGGCTTCAGTAATGTTGCAGCCACCTCTAGCAGTTGCCTGAGCACCAAGGTCTGACTGACCTTGCCATGCGACAACCAGAGAGCCAAATTGGCCCTCAACCCAAGCCCCTCCTCCGCCAAGTTCCTAGGTCGATCATGTATCCCTTCCCCTTTATTTTTATTTGATGTTATCTTATTTTTGTCGCTGCACACGATGCTCTCCATCTCCGCATGACCACCCTTCGAGCTTCATCTCACCCTCACCATCCTTGTGACACCTTTCGTTCATCACCGTCCCTTCTCCAAAATGCCATCCCCGACCGCAACTTTCCTTCTTTGGCTCGCCGGAGAAAGACGGCATGTTCCTTGTTCCTCCGCCCTTACTGGACCTCCACTCCATTCACAAACCCCATACACACACGCTTCGGCTATCTCTAATGCCTTGTAGGTACTCATCTCATTAATGGCTGAAAGCATCGACCCTGCTCCATTCAAAAGTTCCTCCTCCGACGAGCTTCCACTGCCAGCACACGCTAAGCCATGTCGTCGTCTCCTCAGCATGTCAGCTCCTTTGCCGGCAGTCCGGGAAGCTCCCTTGAGCTTTAAGCATTCCGGTGGAGCAAGGAGGAGACGGTTGGCTCGTCGGGGCCCAATCTTCGCAGTCGCACTTGAGGAAGACTGTGGAGGAGCCAAAAGCCACAATTGTCGTCCGATCAGATGATCGGGCGGCCCTCATTTCGCACACGTCTCGGACCCGCACCAGGAGGCTCGGCAGAGCCAGAGCTAAGAACGGATCATGGAGGCCATGCCATGTGGACTTCGAGCCTGCAACCAACCGATCCTCGCCCTGAGCCCAGCCCGTGTGCGTGCAACACACATGTGAGTTGGCAAAATTTCTATTCAACCCTTATAGTTTTCACTTTTTGCAACGTGCCTTGAAGTGAATAGCCAAGTGGACCCCACCTCGACTGAACGACTAAGTACTAGCATATTATTCCTCATCCGAAGTTTTATTTCAATCCATACTCCAATCTTTAGATGTCCACGCAACCTGAGAATAAACAACACAGCCTTCCAACATCCCATTTTAGTTGAGCTAAGTATACAGTGTTAAAATCCATATTATTTCTCCATTTAAGAGTCGTACTCAAAATGAGGCAATCAACTTACACACTAAGAGTCCAAGTATGAACATTGTCATGTGGAAGTCGAAGATTTAAGTCTAGGACCTGAAGCTTCTCAAATCCAACTTCTCGATGTAGTACCTTTGAAAATTAAGTGGAGTAATGTCGAGTCAAATGAACTCTCGGTTTTTGCTCACAACTCGATTCAGAACCCAATGACTTTTCACTATTGCATATACATGTTGTGCTGAATGAAGTGCAGATGCATGAGATCCAATTTTTTTGAATGAATTTTCAATTTTGTAATTTTCCTATTTTATATTTTTGAATTTTACAAGAGTTTTAGATATTTTACAAGGATTACACATATTTACAAGTATTTCATATATTGTACAGATTTACAAGTTTTACAAGAATTGCCCACACCCCGTATAAAGTAAGTATTATATATATAAAGTACGATACAATTCAATTCAGAGTATGTACACAGATACAACTCATCTCCCCTATACTTAGTATATTCCAAATATAAAGGGGTTGATGAATCTTCTTTTCATCACCTTTATTCTTCTATTTTGGCCTTAATTCCCTAATTAAATGCATATACATAGCATTAACTTGTAGAAAATAACACTCATTATTTATATATAAATAGTGTATAAAATACTATAATTAATACCAAGATAAAAGAATAAAGGAAGACAAGAAAAAGAAATAAAATATCAAAGGTATTTTATGACCCTAAACCCTGAGACCAAGTCAAGAATTGATTTGGTCGACAAGGAATAAAGTAGGGGGAGATAAGGACTAAAAATAACAATAAAAATCCTCATTTTTACTCTTCAACAATCCATTTTTGGGACTTATTTAACTACAAAAGATACGGCAAGTAATATTAAATTATTTATTGTTTTAGGCTGATTTTGTTGCATGAGCTGATTTTATGAATTTTATTCACACAAGACAAGGATACATTTATATAAATTTATGCAAATGATATTTGGCTATTTAGTTCACCTATATCAAGGCTTAATTTATGAAATCGGTTCAATTTATGTGAATGGGCCAAATGGTTAGGGTTGGACCGTGACCGCATAAGTGGTGTCCACGTTGCTTATTTAAGAGAGGGTAGACGACCACCAGGGTTACTAACAGAAGCATCTAACTACACCCCCTCTATCACCACATGGTGTCCTCTGTCCATCTCCATTGAGCATCTTGGATGTGTACATAAACGAGAAGAAGATCTCTTGGTTTTATGTGAACTTTGCCTCTAATCAACATGCTCATAAATGCAACAAGTGAAGGATAGGACCTATGATTGAAGACCTCTTCCTTCAAAGGTTCAAAATTTATGCCTCACGTGGTGTGTGGAATGATGTAGACAGTGGAAAGGTTTTTATGCTATGTGGTAAAGCGCATGTCATTAAACATGTGAGCATCAGGAATCTTAACTCAATTATAAATGGTTAAAAGTTATTTTATATTTAGTTTAAAATACAGATTGTAGGTAATCCGTACGTGTAGAGAAGTGGTAGCTGTTATGGCTCTGCTAAAAAAATAAATTTATACTGCATGTTGTCACTTTAGCATCATCTTCTCAAACAGAAACTACTGGAAATTTAAAGTAATTGCTTACTCAAGAAATTTCTGGAAATGAGGAAATTGGTGTTAGCCTATTATTTCAGCAATCCCAGATCAATGGAAGCATCTTTTATCCCACATGATCCCATAAAAACTTTGTAGTGTTTTTCACTGAGAAATCTTTGGTTGCATATTATCAAAGTTAGAGTTTATTTTATTACTATGTGTATGATAAGGTGAAATCTTAAAAAAGCATGGTTTTATTTTGTGAATTACCCTTATCTTCAGTATATTGATTGTTGTTAAATATATAAAGAGATATTATTCATTGCAAGATTATTTTATATATTTGAAACTAGCAACGAATGATTTAGTTGTTGATATATTATTCGCGACGGTCCCACTTGTCACACTCCTCCCTTTTGAACATGCACTCGACCTTTGCATTAAATAGATAAGCATGCTCTTGTAGCACTAGGTAAGCAGCCATTGAGCCATTGAGCTAGATCCTTCCCCTCACTCATCCCATCGTCAAACGTGTCCCCACCAACTAGAATGGATTGGATAAGGTTCGCTAAAATTTCATATGATTCAGTAAACATGATATATATTCCATCATGATATATATTCCAATTGGTAGATCAATCTATATGATTATGGTTCGACGAAGGATGAGCTAATAATGTGATTTTTTTAATAAACATGAACCTTTAGATTACGGTGTTTTCCATTTGTATTTGTCGTAAATTCAAATTAAGTAGAAAAAAATTGTTTATTCTTCTGTTTCATTCTCGTTGTAGGTATAATGTCTATAAAATTGGATAAGTTCGGCTAAAATTTCATGATATATATTCCATCATTGCTAGACCATTCCATATAATTGTGGCTCAACAAAGGGTGATCCAATAATGAGATTTTATTGATAAACATGAAACTCAAGATTAAGATGCTATGTAATGGAAATTAGGAAATGCCTACAATACATGGACTTAGCTAGATACAATTTGAGAAATTTTGTAGGTTCGTTAATATGGGTTTCACATAAGAGTTTCACACATTTTCAAAAATTGAAGATATGGATCACAAAATTGAATTAAAATTATTTTTAGATAAAAATCACTTGGTGGAACCTTTGATAATTGAAAATAATGTTGTGTAAGAATCACTCACATATTCTTCTGAGTTATATGTACCTGCAAGATTAATTTGTAAACTGATATAACAAACCATATTTATTAGAAATATTACTCTAATGAGTAATTTGGAACTGATATAACAAACCGCCTTTATTGAAAATTTTACTCTAAAAAGTTCCTTTAGAATGTTTATAGTAAATAGAATTTATCGAGTTGTGATTAATCAAATATTACCAAATCTCGAGTATCTACAATTATTCAGAATTAGAGCAGTACAAAATTTGTATTTGTACCGGCACTATATGATATCATATTTGGGATGAAGATATGAATTAGAAATTGTTGAAAGGATGAATATGGGCTCGCATGAGAAATAAAGAAAAATACATCTATTCTAGTTCTATTATCAACTATGGGTCGAATCTAAGAGAAACTCTTGATAATGTTTGTGACCATGATTTTTTTATCTTTTTTCAAGTGATAGTGAGAAACAAGGTCGGATCAAAGGAAAATATTATTTTAGAGTTTTATCAATAATTTGTTTATATAGGTGGTGACTCGGTATTTTCTGAGTCCTTATAAGGATATTACAAAAGAATATTTTTCAACAAAGATGTGAATTAGGAATGATTGTTCGATTAAATATGAATTGAAGACTTAATCTTGATATACCTCAGAACAATACATTTTTGTTACCTTGAGATATATTCATTGCTACCGGACATTTGATCATAATAAAAATTTGGAATGAGTACACTTGACAATATGAATCATTTGAAAAATAAAAGTATACACTCTATAGTTGAGTGTTATAAGATTTGGATTAGCTCTTGTTCGTTTAGATAATATAGTTTGAAGAACTATATCCAGAGCAATCGGTCACGTAAAATTATACTAAAATGTTGCCAAAGTTTAGGAGATCACCCACATACTCTCAAATTTAGGAGGCCCAGCAAGTGCTAAAATAACATTAATATAAATTATCCAAAGCATTGACAGAAAGTTGCATCGAAGGATCTAGCACATGGAGCTTTCAATAAGAGCCACCAAGCTGAAGCTATCTTATACTTTGCCATCTCTATGGACATGGAGAGAAATTGCAGAGGATGAGCGGAAGCGACGGAGAGAGGGCTGCCGATGATGGCATCACGACTGCTTCGCGCGAGCGCGTTGTTCTTGTGAATGGCCAGCCGAGGGGAGGTTTCTTCCAGCCGCAGTGTGGGGTTCGTTAGGGATACCCCCTAGCTCTGCTACTTTTTGTCCTTGCGACGAATGCAGTATCTATTATGTTTTCACGAGTAGTGGTGGGAGGATTTCGCAAGGGTTTCACTAAGGAGGAGATTTTAATCCCATTGCTTCAATATGTAGATGACACGATCCTATTTGCGGAAGGAGGTGCAGAAAGCTGTAGAAGCATGTCGATGATCCTCGATATCTTCGACATTCTTTCGGGATTGAGACTCAATAGAATCAAATCAGAGTTCGTCCCTTTCGACTTGGAGGATGCAGAAATTGAGTTTTGCACTGGCTGGTTGTGTTCCCCTCTCATGATTTTACCATTATGCTACGTTGTGGTGCCGTTGGTGAGTGGGAAGATGCATTTGGCAGATTGGCTACCTGTGGTGGAGAAGATGGAGCGGAAGTTGGCGGTATGGAAGTCTGTTTATCTGTCTAGAGGTGGAAGGTTGGTGCTATTGCACTCAGTTTTGTATGCAGTCCCAATTTTTTCTTGTCTTCCATAATCATACCCGTGGGAGTGAGGAACAAACTTGATAACATCATAAGATGCTTTTTCTGGTCGTCATCAGGACGATCGAGTGGGATACCATTAATAGATTGGAAATCTATTTCTTGTTCAAAGGACGATGGCAGTTTGGGAGTGTGTATCTTGGAGGAGATGAACAAGGCTTTGATCAGCAAGTGGATTACTCGGATTTGGGGTGAATGTAGCAGCTTAGTTTGCACATTGATAAGGAAGATCTATGGTAATGGCTTGTCGCTGCCTGAGCACGGGATCTTTGGGCGCGTACCTTCGTAATTTTGGCGAGGGATCTGTGGGGTGACGCAGGAGATTCTTCCCTTTCTGAGACCCATCCTTGGGGATAGCACTGGATTTAAGTTCTGGACTGACAATTGGAGCGAGCTTGGGCTATTGAGCATCAGATTCTCAAGGATGATGGTGTTGGCGGTGGACCCGAGTTGCTCTATGGCGAATACTTGAGATGGACGCTCCTTCCCTAGATTTGCTTTGAGCTATCAGACCAGCGCTTGGAGGAGCTGATGATATTGCTGACGGAGTTGGATAATGTGGTTGGACCCACTGAAAGGCGAGATAGCTGGAGCTGGCATGATGGGGTGTTCTCGGTTGGCAAGGCATACAAGGCTTTGAAGGGGGCGGTGGTCTTTGACCTGGGAGGATGTACAACGGATTGTAGAATGATCTGAAAATGAAAGTTCCAACGCACGTGAAGGTCTTTCTATGGTTGTTCAAGAGGGGCAGAATCTTGACTGGGGATCAACTTGTTCAGTTTGTTCAGTCAACTGATCCAGCTTGTATGCGTTGTATGGGTGAGATGGAGGATGCATATCACCTTTCTTTAGGTGTGGGATCTCACGGAAGACGTGGGAGCTTTTCGGGAAAAATGCAGTTTGTGTAGATGGTGTGGTTAGGTTCTGGAAGTCCATTGGTGTGGACTGGAATGGCAAGGAGATGGGTAGATCGAGCTGCCTGGTTATGATTTGGGCGATTTGGTTGGCCAGGAATGGCGTGATTTTTCGTCAGGAGCGATGCTATGGAGAGAATATCGTTGAGCATGCTACAGTGTTAACAGAGCAATGTAACATGCAATTTAACTTTGTATCTGACCTGTATACAGATGTCTATTTTTTGTGAGAAGAGTGTTCCCTTACATTACACTAAAGAAGGGTAGTATTATATATTATGTGGGAATATAGGGGTACAAGTCTAATTAAAAAAATTAAAAGAATAAGTACTATTTTAAAAACCGAGAAGGGCGCACATGTTAAACTTTGAAAATAGTATTCTAGCCGGCGTTGACTACGCAAACCTTCTTTAGTTTAAATAAAAACTTCGCCACATGGTACAGTTGTAATTACAATAGTATCGTGAATTTATCACTTGTGTCCTTAACTTATACAATATTAATTATACATTTTTTAAAATCAATTGTACCCTTAGCTTCTTGCAAAATTCACATTTCTGTCCTCCGTTGAGGTAAAGTAGGGACGTAACTTATATTACAAAAGGATAGAACTAGGAATTTTGTAAGAAGTCAGGAGCACAACTGATAGTACAAAGAATGGAAGTGCATAATTGATATTGTAGTAGTTAAGAAGGGTACAAGTGATAAAACCCCTCGTATCAAGAGACAAAAAACAACAAATCGAGGGTAAATATCAAAAATATTGCTACTGCTCACACGGGAGGGCATATATGCAAACTTCCCCATTTAAATACAGCCCTTCCCTCCATCTTTTGTGCATATTAAGTCACACAACAACAAAAACAACAACAAAGCTCTAAGCCATGGAAGTAGCAAAGGAGGAGCTTGCACAGAACATCCTCGTGATGAGACACGCCGACCGCGTCGACCGCCACCGTCCGGGGTGGCTCGATGACGCCAAGCGCCCTTGGGACCCCCCTCTAGACGAAGGCGGCATAGCTCGATCCTGGAACGCCGGGAAGAAGCTCAGAGCCATAGGATTCCCCATCCATAGGATCATCGTCTTCCTTTCATCGATGCTGTCAAACGGCTGCAGAGACTGTGTTGGCACTCTGCGCCATTGACGGGGCCGTGATCGAGCAGATGGAGAGCAGCAAAGGTGTAGTCATTGACCCTTCAAAGGTTCAGGTATGCATGCAAACAAGAATTTTTAAACTCCAGCTTCTATACAAGCTCCCAATTTCTTCGAAATATTAAGATTTGGCTCCTCTCACCACTACGAGAAGGTATCCATAGAACACGGGCTATGCGAGTACACAAGAAGGCATGGTTTTGTGGGTCCTTACCGTGCGAACCGCTCGATCTCGATGGAACAGCCTCGGGTTCACTCCCGGGTTGCAGCAGATCCCTGGTGCACAGCAGAGGATCCGCTCCCCTCGACGTGATCCTCAAAGACGGCAATTGGTTCCATGAAATTTCAGTACTCCAATCCTCGTTCCCTCGTGGGACAGTTGACCAATCTGCTGTGTGCATCTACAAAACAGTATGCTGTGTTCCTATCAATCTTAGTTAATACGATGTTTTTTTATTGCTGTTCATACGAATATTTACCCCATACTTCAAAGCAGAATCCTTGCTGGGAAGAATCAGCGCCGGATGCCAGAAAGAGATTTGACAAAGTCCTTCACGCACTTGTCGATAAATATCCTCGCGAAAATCTACTGCTAGTGACCCATGGTGAGGTTTGGACAAATTTTATCTCAATTTAAATGGGATTTTAAAGACTGAAATCAAACAAAAATACAGAATATACGTTAGGGCTTGTCGATGCATGGTGATTTATTTGAGCTGTGTCAATCCGGTTGTGCCCATGTAGGTATATTCGTGTCGTCGTCTGTTTCAGCCTTCGTCGGCGACGCGAAGGTCGCCTTCGAGTACTGCGGGTTTTCGCATCTGGAGAGGAGGGTCGGGGAAGAACAGTGTGGTGGTGCAGCTGGAAGCTTCAAGCTGCGCCATCAGTATGGTGTTTCCATCAAGGGATATTAATGGACAAATTTGTGGACTTGATAACATTTAGCTTGTAGACCTTTATAGGTATTATTTGGTTCTTAAAACCACAATTTAATGTCAGTCATGTTATGCTCGCTAGCTTGAAGTTGTTATACTTGGATGGGCTTAACCTTACTGATATAGGAACATTAACCCTTTCAGTTTATTATGACTGGAAAAATCAGATCCCTAGTATGGTAGATTTAGATTCTGTGTAATCCTTGAAAAAAGATTTGATTATACAAGATCAAATCTTGTTAGGATGTAGATTGATTGAGATTTATAGAGATCTTGTGTATTGCAAAACATTATGCTTGAAATGTCGTTACTTAAAGTCACGGAGTACACACTTGCTGTGGAAAAGAGTTTGAAAGAGGCATGTACAATGAAGCGTCTGAACTACATAAACAGACAAAGGAAACAAGAGGCACACATCTCACCATGACCACGGTAAATACCATCAGCAATTCCCCTGAATGAAAAGAAAGACAATGGAGCTCCTCTCATCAGATGTCTAAGTTTTCAATCAAAAATTCGAACGCACATGATCGTCTATTAATTTGTTGTCAAAATTTCAATCAAGTAAACCAGCGTGTTAATAACATGTGCATTACTTAGTACAACAGATTATTCATTATAATGGCACGGTACTCATCCAATATGACAGTAGGATGGGTGAAAATTACATGATAAGAAGAAAGAGGGCATTATGTGTGGAAATAGTGAAAGACGATTGGTTTTTGAGAAGATTTGACCTTTTTCGATTGACATTGTTTCGGAATGTTCAAATTTCTTGCATCTTTAATGCATTGAATCTAATTTCACATTTAGAAATTGGTCGTACCTCATGCGGGCGACTAATTCGATGAACTCTCAATGAATTAAACTGTAACATCTATATTTCGAAACAAAGTCTCACATATAAAACTCATAAAGTATGAGAGTGAGTTATATGTGGTGGGGACTACTACTTGATAACTTATACTTAAGCATTTTAGGTGGCAGTCGACGGATCCATTTGATGCCACATTCAATAAATTGTCAGGATCAGTTTTCCTCGATAACGGACCAGTGATCTAAGCCCAGCTGCCACTGAGAATAAGCGACAGACCATGTCGCAACAAGGACGTTGCGAATATAAGTGGGGGATGTTGTAACACCCATAATCACAAACATAGTCCCACATCTAAAACTCACAAAGTATGAGAGTGGGTATATGTGGTGGGGATTACTACTTGATAACTTAGGCTTAAGTATTTTGGGTGGTTGTCAGCGGATTCATTTGGCTCCGAACCCAACAAGTTGTCAAGGTCAGTTTTCCTCAATAACGGATCGGGAACCTAAGCCTAGGACGTTACACCAACAAAATCATTGAAGGTCCTCCGGCTTCATTCACGCGATTGAATCATGTAGTTAAAATAAACATTAAGGGTATAGACTTTTTATAAATCGAGACAATTATGCAGGGAGCTTTACATCATGAACTCGATAGAATTTGCCAATTACAACATAACCCCTGGCTTCTTCGTATTTACCCCATGACTCCTGAATCAATTCTGTAATGTTTCGGGCCTTAGATATGGTATGTTATCAAGGATTATTGACCCAGACACCTGGTTGGACTTGGTTCCAATTGGAGCCTTTGATCACAACACAAAATGCTTAGGCCAAGGTTGACTAGTAGTAGCTCACACTACTCATAAGTTACTACCACTCTTTGTGATTACTAAATGTGGTTATATGTTTGGAGTGCTACAATATTCGAACTATATAACTCCACGAAGAGAAGACAAAATAAGAAGCACAAGATTATAGCATCCAAATATAGTATCACATTTAGTAATCACAAAGTGTGGGCTTACTACTAGTCAACCTAAGCATTTTGGATTGTGGTCAAATGCTCCAGTTGGCCCTAACCTAACATATTGTCTAAGACGGTAATCCCCGCTAACGACCTGCCTAACAGGTTGTCTAAACTAGTAATCCCAGATAACGGACCAAGTCTAGGACATGGGACATTATAAATGGTATCGGAGCATATTCCCACTATTAGTGGAAAAGAGATACCAAGAGGTAGAACCACTCGTATATCATAGAGTTATAGGAAATGACCGTCCAAGAGGTGAAGCCACCACTGTTACTGGAAATAGATCATGGTTTATTACGAACGATGATGTTATAAATATAAGTGGAGGTGGTTGTAGCATCTCAAACATAATGTCACATCTACTAATCACAAATTGTGTAGTAGCTTATAAGTATTGTGGACTACTACTAGTCAACATGGGTTTAAGTATGTGGATTGTGGTCAAGGGCTCCAGTTGGATCCAAGTTCAATAAGTTGTCTAGCCAGTAATCTCCAATAATGGATCACGTCTATGGCTCAGATGTTACAAACTCCCTCAAAAATATATCAAAGTTTCCCTTTCATGTTAATCAAATTATAAACTAACGCAAATGTCGTTCTCCTCCAACCCTCCTCCTACACCACCACCTCCTCCTCTCTTCTCCTCTCCATTGTTCCTCTCCTCCCTTCCTTGGTGATGCCCCTTTAGGTTTTATGATGTAATATGTTGTGTCAATGCAACTAGAATAAGAAACTGTGATAGTGATAGTGTAGTTTCAAACAAACTTATATTTATACTCCTAAAAATATGTTAGTGATAGTGTAAGAGTTTTGTACTTAGAGAGGCACCAATATGCATAGTAAATCCCCAGGGTGCATGTGAAAATGTGTATGGTTTTTCCTCGGTTGTGTTTTTTTCTTTTTAAGCCTTTTTGTAGTGTTTTTGCTTCTTTTTTTATTGGTTTGAATTTCATTTTTTTTCTATTTAGTTTGTTCCATTCAATTTTTATTTTTTATTCTTGAATTTGGAATTTTTATTTGATTTTAAATGATATTGTGAGACCTTTATTACTGTAAGGTAGACATTAGTAATCATAGAAATAGAAAATAACTTATATAGTATAATTTATGTATAATGATATTTTTTACTAAAAAATAATGGTAAAATAATTTGAAATGTAATTTTTATTTTCTATTTTATGAAATTTAATGGACTTTTTATGTATTTTGGGCCAAATTTTTTTGTGTTATTACATTGTGGTATTGTAGTACTACTATGTTATTTTTTGTAAATTTTGAAGAAGCTTCTATAATTCTAAAAATATATTTTTTTTTAATTTTGA